>VDFB02279052.1:0-46774 GCA_007258455.2 Sequoia sempervirens
GTATTCTCATTTAATCATGTCCCACAGAAATCAAAGGTGAATCGCATGGTCCAAGTATTTAAATGATAAGAAGGGCCAAAATTTGTCTTACACTATGTATTCAGTTAGGCTCATCAAATAAAATCTAGTTTCTAAGTTGGTAAAGGTGGATCAAATACATAGACGTCTAGATAATAAGTAGCTAGATTGAGTTTACACACATAACACACCAGTTTTGGCAACTGGAACTACCTACAGCCTTGGCACTCTTGCACAAGTCTAATTCTTAATAGAGACTGGACTAAATGTTAACTGTAGTTATCTGATGAAGACATAGCACTTCAAATCTCATCGGGGTCCAGTTTAAGTGTAATAGATTTTATAGTGAATAACCTTTGATTGCATGGAAAGTCGGTTATAGTGACAGACCGAGCCTTACACTAAAGTTTACAATTTATCTAGAAGTTAACATTTTTCATTCTGCCAGCTTATTGGATAATGTTTATATCCTAATACTTATCTGTATATAGGAAGATTTCTACACAAGTCGACCCATGCGACACTAGATCTACCCTGCATAATCTTATTAAGATTTGCATGATTGTTTGGGTCGGTATCATAATCATGATTTGCAATTAGAAAACAAGAATTTGTAATTTAAGAAAACAAGAATACAGATAGCACAAGGTCGACATAGAAGGGAGGAATACCAGAATTCGCAATTGGTAAAGGTAGAGCATTCAACAGGCTTAGGATACGATGTATGGGAATGTAGAAGTGCTTCTTACAATAAATGATTATGTTTTGGTTGTGGCCGAGGATGGTCTTCAACAACAAGGATTTGACATTGGGCCCTTGCAGAAGATGGTTGTTTCGTTGAATGGGAATATTCTTGCATCTTTTACTCTTGATGGAAGACTTCTGGTGTTGTCCACAAATTTTTCTAAAGTTCATTTTGAGATCAGTTGCAAAATTCATCTTAGTTCACTGTTGTTGAACCTAAAGAAACTGTGAAAGCTGGATTATCTTCTTATTTGGAAGCTTCAAGAAAGCTTTGCTTTGACTTGAATGAAGGAATTTATTTAAAAGAGAGTCCACATGAGACAATCAATGCAATTTCCAACAGAGGTTGAACAGGGGTGATGCCTCACCAATCTTTTAATCCAACAATAGAATTTATATAAAATATGAGCTCACAATCAGAATTGACAAGTTTAAGAGCTGGAAAATCAACTAAAATATAGGGACTGGAATGTCCAAATAAATAAAGTTATATTTATGAAGTTTGCAAGTCATTTAGCAAAAGTTCAAAGAAACAGGGGCGACCCTTTTTAACCAAACTTCAAACAATTTGAAGGATCCTATTTTATTGACTGAGAGAAATCATGCTACAATAGAGGGGAAGATTATTGTGAGATATCAATAACTATTGGAACATGACCAAGATTCTAAAAGGATTCAAAGTGTTCAAAACAAGTTATCTGTTTATCTGGTACCGATTACTAAAGAGACCTAGAAGTTGTACCCAAAAGAAAACATTGCCAATTAAACAACATTAAGTCGACATCACTTTATTCCTCAGGAGGATACCACATATAAAAAAGAATATAGGCAACCATTTTCTAGCTAGACTATCATTCTTTTCAAGACAAAAGGAAAACAAGAGGAAAGAAGAAATAAAGGAACCTAGAAAAACTTGTGCAGCTGCGTTGGTGCTAAATTCCTTCTAGCTTCTTTCAAAATTCCCTTCTGCAACTCAATAATCCCAAATATACAACTACTAAAAGACCCCAATACTTCCAAATCTACTTGAGAGATTTTCCAAATTCAAGAAAATTCTAGAGAATAGGGAAAGTTTTTCCAGCAAAGCCTCCAGCCAAAAACATTCACGACAAGCAAAAACAAGAATTGGTTATTTCCCTCTGAGAGCAATAAAACCCATTGCCCCTATGGAGTTAACTCCACTTCACTTAATTACTCCTCCACTACTTTTTGGTTACCTTTATTTTTGAGAGTTTTATTCCCATTTGAAAATTCTCTTTTATTTTATTTTCCCTTTCAATTTAACTTTGCACACAAAATGTTATTTATTCATTAATTTGTTATATTAAATTTCTTATGTCATTTATTTATACAAGCATATTAGTATATATATATATATTATTTATGTATGCACACATTTATATATACATATATATTATTTAATTATTCTATTTTAAGAATTAACTCTTGACTTAATAAAATTTAATTCCATAAGGGATTTAATTTAATCCTTTAATTTAATTATACTTTTATATCATTAACCAAGCCCTCCAAAATGACATTCAAAATTAAATGAAATAATCAAACCAGACACAAGTCTCAAGGATGGCTCCAAGATTAGTCAAGCAATGTCAATTGAAACATGACACAGATTAAATGACCAGACAGAAAGTAAACGATACCAATAGACTTATTGATGGGGTGCAACAACAAAGATTTGTCCTTGAAAAGGATGATGGCTCAAAGTGGGGGACCCAGTGTACCTTCGAACAACAACAGATCCTCTGGGATTTCACACGCTTAGACTTGATAAACAGGTGGAGTCAATGCCCCGTACCTGCAACCTACAGGAAAACGAAGTGTCGAGCATATGCATAAATAAATAATCAGTCACACCATGATGGGGAAATCACAGAATCGCAGGGCACTCACAAGCGAGTGATGCGACACTGTCCCCATCACCGACACATAACAACTAATATCAACTCATGAACACATACATCTAAAATAACATAATATCCATCATGTTCAAATAAACAATTAACTAATCTACAAAACATTGCTTAAGTAAAAGACATCAAATATCACAATACCATTAACATCATTAAACCAAACATCATAATGTTATCAAAGAGTCTCAACATCTACACATCCAAATATCACCATGTCTGAATAGTATCCACAAAGTCATAATTTGTCTATCAAACAGTAACATAGAGTCAACATAACAACATCATATAGTCTATATGGAATCCAAAATGTTGTCTGAACATAAGCAAACTGAGGGGGCATCACATCCTCCCCCCTAGGACTAGGCTTACTCTTGGAAGCCTATAAATAGATACGGATAAAGCTCCCTCATCCTAGAAGCATCCTCCAAGGTAGCTGAGGTCTCATTGTTTGGATCCCACTAGAACCTAACCTACTCTATGTCCCATCCTCTAAGTGTGAGTCTCCGATGTTGAATTATGCCTGTGGTCTGCAAAGCTAGCTTCCTGTCCTCTACTTGTAATGCATTCCAATGAGGATGTGAGATATATTAGGATAATATGGTGTAAGTATAGAAGTATGAAATACATCATGTATGTGTGAGACACATGGCAGAAAAGCAATATGGTATGCTACAAGTCCAATCCTCTCCAGGATTTCAAAAGGTCCTACAAAATGCGGTGTGAGCTTAGAGCCCTTCTCGTAATAGATTGGACTCTTTCGCAGATGCACATGCATAAATACCCTGTCACAAAGTGAGAATTAACGATCAACCTTGTGAGCATTGGAATATTTCTTTTGTCTATCTCGAGCTGCTACTAAATGCTCCCTCATCCGAACCACCTGTTGCTCCATCTCTTGGAGTATCTCTGGACCCAACAGAACTCTATCCTCCAAACGGTCCCAACTCAATGGTGTTCGGCACAGAAGACCATACAATGCCTGGAAGGGAGGCATGCCAATAGAACTGTGATAACTGTTATTATATGCAAATTATACCAGGTACAAGTAGTCCTCCCATCGTGTTTGTTAATCCATGATTCCAAAGCATGTCCTCAAGGATCTGATTGACCCTCTCGGTTTTCCCATCTGTCTCTAGGTGATAAGCTGAAATGAAGTTAAACTGGGTCCCCAAAGCATGTTGTAGGGATGTCGAAAGTGCTGAGGTAAACATAGGATCTCTATCTGAAATGATCTGATGAGGAATACCATGTAACCTGACAATGTCTTCCATGAAGACTTTGGCCACTGATGAAGCATTATAAGAGGAACAAACAGGAGAGAAGTGTGCCACCTTCGTCAACCTATCCACCATGACCATAATGGCATTATGTCATCGTGAAGAAACATGCAACCCAACTATAAAATCTATTGAGATAATGTCCCATTTCCACTTCAAAATGAAGTGAGGTTGCAAAAGTCCTGCAAGATGCTGGTGTTCAACCTTCACTCTCTGACACTCAAGACATCTAGACACAAAATCAACAATATCTCTTCTCATACCGGCCCAAATTTACAGTTGTCGAAGATCAGCGTGCATCTTTCTGACACCAAGATGAGTTGAATACAGTGCCTGATGTGCCTTTGACATGATCAAAGAGAAAATATCACCAGTGGATGGTACATAAATTTGACCCAAATGCCTCAAAAGGCCATCTAACTCTAGGGAATATCCTAAAAAAATTCCCTCTAATACTCTACCTAACTCCACCTCAGTCTTCACCTCTTGATACCAACCATCTGAAGGAAGAGCTGAAAGTATTTGATTCCTCAATTCTACACCGAGAGTCACTATCGATAGCTCATGTCTCTGTCTACTAAGTGCATTTGCAACTACATTTTCCTTTCCCTGGATGAACTTCACCTCAAAATCATATTCACATAATAACTCCATCCATCATCTCTACCTAGCATTTAGATTGGGTTGTGTGAAGATATACTACAAACTACGATGATCAGTGTGCAACTCAAATCTATGCCCCAAAAGGAAGTGCCTCCATCTCATCAAGGAATGTACCACAACAACCAACTCAAGTTCATGTGTAGGGTAATTCAGTTTGTGATCCTTGAGTTTGTGAGACTCATAGGAAATCATGCATCCCTCCTGCATTAACACAACTCCTATACCCTCCAAGGAAGCATCTATACACACTACAAAATCCTTAGAAGGATCAAGAACAACTAAAATCGGAGCACTAGTCAATCTCTCCTTAAGAGTCTAAAAGGTTGCCTTGCACTACTTTGACCAAACAAATTTCTTCCCTTTCCTTTGAAGAGAAGTAATGGGGTGTGTTATCCTCGAAAACCCTTGTACAAATCGCCTGTAGTAACCTGCCAACCCCATGAAATTGCGAACCTCTAACACATTAGTTGGTGCATTCCAATTAATGATGGCTTGGATCTTTGCAGGATCCACAACAATTCCCTCACCAAAAATAACATGTCCAAGATATTTCACCTCTGTCTTGAATAATTCACACTTTGACAAGTTAGCATACAACTAATTCTCTCTCAAGCACTATAGCACCTATATCAAGTGATCCTCATGCTCCTCCATAGTCCTGGAATAGATCAATATATCATCTAGAAACACCAAGACAAACCAGTCAAGGTAGGTGTGAAACACACCATTCATCAAACTCATAAACACCGAGGGCACATTCGTTAACCTGACTGACACCATTGTGAACTTGTAGTGACCGTATCAAGTGCAAAATGTGGTTTTATGTATATCTGCCTCGAAGATACGTAGCAAGTGATAACTTGATTTCAGATCAATCTTCAAGAATACCCTGGCACCCTTAATCTGATCAAACAAGTCATCTATCCTCAGCAATGGATATTTGTTCCGTATTGTCACCTTGTTCAATTGTCGGTAATCTATATACAATCGAAGGGACCCATCCTTTTTCTTCAAAAAAATCACTAGTGCTCCCCAAGGAGACACACTAGGACAAATAAATCCCTTCTCTAACAACTCCTCAAGCTGCAAATGAAGCTCCTTAAGTTCCTAAGTGGTCATTCAGTAAGGAGCTCATGAAATGGGCTCAGCTTGAGGCACAAGATCAATCTTAAAGTCGATGTCACGCTTAGGTGGCATCCCTAGAATTTCGCTAGGAAATACATCGGCATACTGCCTAAGAATGGGATGACTATCAAGTGACACCTCCTCCTTACTCTCTCCTAGCTCCAAATCATTGACTGTCACTACAAATAATTGACAACCCTGCCACACACACCTCCTCAACTGTATGGCTGAGATCATCCTCAATGAAATAGGTCTTTGAATCCCAACCACCTCAACCTCACTACCAGAATCATCAACACACCTCATTGACTTGCAGCGAAAATCTATGACTACTTTGTGAGCCTCTAACCAATCCATGCTTAATACAACATCGTAGGACCCAAGAGGAATGATTTGAAGATCAAATGTGGTGTCAAGAGTTCTAATCCTCAAACTACAACCAGAGAAAAGCGACACAACTACGACCTTAGCACCAAAAGCTAACTCAACCTGCCACCTATCATCTTGCTTTACTACTACTAGTCCACATCATGCTACAACAAAGGGGGAAATAAAGGAGTCTAAAGCTCCTAAATCAAAAATTACATAAACTATACCACCCTGTAACACACCTGATGTCTCAACCACTGTCCAGTGGTGCTCAACTTGGCGGTTGTCAATTGCAGCAAATACCTTGTGTGATCTACCAACATGCCCAACTATCAACTTTGAAGCTGTAGGCCTCTGAGAAAATCTAGTAGTGCCCTTTTGAGGACATTTATGAGCAATATGGCCCTGCTGCCCACATGAAAAGCACCTGGTACCTCTTCCAAAACCTCTACTACTAGGTGGTGCAATAGACTGCTAAACATTGCCTTTGTTAACTGTAGACTATGAACTCTAGGCTGGCTGATCAAGGTGGTAATGTTTCATTCACCTCCAGTTCCTATCTCTCTTGGGCTGAGATCAAGAATTCTTATGTTTAGACTATGAGGGCTGCTGCTATTGTTGTTGTTGGCCACCCTTAGAGGGTTCTTGCTAACTCCTAGATGGACTTGCTGACTGTGAATGTCCACCATGAGAGTTGAATCCTTTCAGAGGTGCACTACCAATCTGAACCCCCGTTTGTCGACCTAAGGCCATAGCTAGATTCTCCTCAACAATTTGAGCTTTTTCCACAGCTACCTCCATGGTCTTCAAATCGAACACCCAAACTCTAGCATTGATGCGGGAATTTAAGCCCTTGATGAAATGTTGTATTAACATTCCCTTGTCATCTCCAATTCCAACATACTACTTAAGTTCATAGAACTTCCGCTCATACTGTTCCACTGACATTTCCAACTATCTCAACTCATGAAACTCATCTGCTCGGTGTTGTCGCCAATGGTCAGACAAGAATTGGGCTCTAAATCACTCAAAGAACATCTCCCATGACACTGAGTCAATATCCAGATGGAGCTTCTACTCCTCAAGACACCACCATGTGGAAGCAAACCCACAAAGATGCATAATGGTGCATTTGTCCTTGGTATTACTACCATAAGGGTGCATATCAAAACATTAGTTTAGATCGATAAGCTAGGTCTCTGCCTCTAGTCCACTGCCCGATCCATCAAATGTCGAAGGACGTGCTCAAAGTAGGTCCCTCATGTGCCCAACTAAAATGAAATCCCTCTCAACAATGAACTCCCTCCTCCTGGGATCTCTCTCTCTCTCTCTCTCTCTCTTGAATTACTAACTGCTCACCTTCTTGCCTTAGACCAAGCCAAGAAAGAACCTCCTATAATAATTGGCACAACTGAGTGCCCTCCATCCCAGGCTGACCCATTTTCTGTCCTACACCTCCCTGATTGTTCTATGACTCCTGGTGATTGGTCCCATGGCCACCACCTCAACCTCTACCCTGTCTCCTAGGCATGATCCTGGATAGACAATTTTAGGGTATTAGATGAGGTTAACAAGGGAAATACTAAACTTCAAACTATACATCTAAAACAACTTAATGGGCTAATTTTTTTACCCAGAGTACCCATTGTTTAAACCTCATCTTTGATACCATGTGTAACACTCCACCGAGAACCTAGAGGACAAAGCCTAAACAACTAAAAATAGACATTTTTTTTATCTCAGTACAATGTTGTCCAATAAAATTGAACATAACTTTAGTTATTAACCTATGCCCTCTAGGGTGCACAACTGCATTACATAATTTTCTTTATCCAAATTACAAAACCATATAACTTAATTATATCCAAATACTAATCATCATGAGCATCACATGTACTTATCACAAATAATTCAAATGAACCCAGAGGTACAACCATGTCATAACATGAAGTGATAACTAAATATTAATCATCTCAATTAACTAGTACATAATTATAAATTACATCACTCTTTACATATAAATGATACATCATTTAAGTTTACATTTACATTTGTACAGTAATGTTTCCTCGATACGAGTGAGGAGTGCTCTGAAAAAGATACATGATACATGATCAAGATGTAATACATTTTCAACTACAATGATCAACCTTCCAAGAGTAGATGCAATGCCGAAGACAATGGATCAGATGAAATCACCACATCATGAACATAAGGGGAACCCAATGGAGAACATTACACATTCCACCCAACAACATGAACCCAAAGGTTCACCCCCCGTGCTAGGAGGTAACAAAGGGTCCCACCAAACTGATTGACAAGGGCTAAACATAACAAGCTTGCCATAACTCATAACACAAGATGACACATCAACAAGAACAACAACATCAAGGAGCATACTTCCAGAGGCACATAGATACACAAAGTGAAACAACAAGTAAAAATACTCATAGTTTTTGTAGGGGAAGTGTCATCACATAATTGGACATAGGTTATCTAGGTAGTTCTTCCTAGGCCCTAGCCCCTATCCCGGGTTATCCTGGTAGCCTCTACCGAACTCTGGTCCCCAAGCCAACTATGTGGAATCAAACTACCTCTCGTGGAGACAAAGTAGTTGATTATGCCATTCCAAGCCTTCTCGTCTCACCTCAAGCCTAAATGAGAACTTGAGGCCGAGTGAGATACAAACTTATCTTGTTTAATGTTTGAGCTACCCATTCCCCCTAGTTAATGTTACTGTTATCACTTGTTAACAAACTTCCACATGGGTTATCTAGGCACCCCTTTGTGTGTCGGCCCCCACTGGAAGCCACTTCCCTACTTCCAACCTCAAACCACAAAAAATCAGAAACAACACCACTTGCACAACTCAAACACAAATGAATCACATTGCTAGGCATTACCCATCTTGCACACAAGTCCATACAATCGATCACAAAAAAAACATAACGTGCAAGGTGAATGGCCTTAACAACCATAATCACGAAAAAGTTTTTCCCAAACAAGTTACATAAATAAAGCCATCAAAAGATAAACCTTCCTACCCTCTAGAAGACACTATGATTCAAGATAGGAAAGAATCTTACATAAATCAAGATCCTTACAACTCGTCTTCCATAGTCAATTATTTTTTTTTAAACTCATCATTCAACTATGAGCATACATGTAAACCAAAATTTTAACACAAGACCTCCATTTTAGGATTATCGCTAGACACCAAATCCAAGGTAATCTTTTGGAACATTTATCATCTATTGCTTACCTTATAGAATTTTAGTAATCTTTTCTAAAAGCACCATTTCCTTAAATGACGTATTTAATAGCAATACGTAATTAAAAAGAAGACACATTTTGGTATTTACCACCCTACTTCTATGAGCCTTTCTATATACTCAAATATATATATATATATATATATGTTTATTAATATGCACACATAAGCTTATGCATTCATGAGTATAAATGTTGGTTTAAGAACATAGGAACTCACATTTTATATACAGAATTATACCTATCTGTAGTTATAAAACATACATATATGACCTAATCTAAATGTTAAAGCTTATAGACTTCCAAAACTACTAAAGCAATAAAGTTAATTCATTTACGTATCCATATACACCTATTTACATTTAAATGTTTTGAACTTAATATATAATATATCGGTATTCTCATTTAATCATGTCCCACAGAAATCAGAGGTGAATCACATGGTTCAGGTATTCAAATGACAAGAAGGGCCAAAATTTATCTTACACTATGTATTTAGTTAGGCTCATCAAATAAAATCCAGTTTCTAAGTTGGTAAAGGTGGATCAAATACATAGATGTCTGGATAATAAGAAGCAGCCAGATTGGGTTTACATGCACATCACACTAGTTTTGGCAATCGGAACTACCTACAACCTTGGCGCTCTTACGCAAGTCTAATTCTTAATAGAGACTGGACTAAACATTAACTGCAGTTATTTGATGAAGACATAGCACTTCAAATCTCACTAAGGTCCGCTTTAAGTGTAATAGATTTTATAGTGAATAACCTTTGATTGAATGGAAAGTTAGTTATAGTGACAAACCGAGCCTTACACTAAAGTTTACAATTTATTTGGAAGTTAACATTTATCATTCTATTGGCTTATGACATAATGTTTATATCCTAATACTTATATGTATATAGGAAGATTTCTACAGAGGTTGACCCATGTGACACTAGATCTGCCCTACGTAATCTTATTAATCTTTGCATGATTTTTTGGGTCAGTATCATAATCATGATTTGTAATTAGAAAACAAGAATTTGTAATTTAAGAAAACAAGAATAAAAATAGCACAAGGTCGACATAGAAGGGAGGAATATCAGAATTCATAATTGGTAAAGGTAGAGCATTCAACAGCCTCAGTATACGATGTTTGAGAATGTAGAAGTGCTACTTGCAGTAAATGATTATGTTTTGGTTGTGGCCGAGGATGGTCTTCAACAACAAGGATTTGGCATTGGGCCCTTGCAGAAGATGGCTATTTCACCGAATGGGAATATTCTTGCATCTTTTACTCCCGATGGAAGACTTTTGGTGTTGTCCACAAATTTTTCTTAAGTTCATTTTGAGATCAGCTGCAAAATTCATCTTACTTCACTATTGTTGAACCTAAAGAAATTGTGAAGGCTGAATTATCTTCTTATTTGGAAGCTTTAGGAAAGCTTTGCTTTGACTTGAATCAAGGAATTTATTTAAAGAGAGTCCACATGGGACAATCAATGCAGTTTCTAATAGAGGTTGAACAGGGGTGACGCCTCACCAATATTTTAAGCCAACAATAGAATTTATATAAAATATGAGCTCACAATCATAATTCACAAGTTTAAGGGCTAGAAAATCAACTTGAATACAGGGACTGGAATGACCAAACAAATAAAGTTATATTTATAAAGTTTTAAAGTCATTTAGAAAAAGTTGAAAGAAACATGGGCAACCCTTTTTAACCAAACTTCAAACCATTTGAAGAATCTTGTTTTATTGACTGAGAACAATCATGCCACAATAGAGGGGAAGAGTATTGCGAGATATCAATAACTATTGGAATAGGACCAAGATTCTAAAAGGATTCAAATTCTTCAAAACAAGTTATTTGTTTATCTGGTATCAATTACTAAAGAGACCCAAAAGTAGACATTACCAATAAAAAAACATTAAGTCGACATCACTTTATTTCTTAGGAGGATACCACATATACAAAATAATATAGGCAACTATTTTCTAGCCAAACTATCATTCTTTTCAAGATAGAAGGAAAACAAGAGGAAGGAAGAAATAATGGAACTTGGAAAAACTTGTGCAGCTATGCTGGTGCTCAATGTCGTCTAGCTTCTTTCAAAATTCCCTTCTACAACTCAATAATCCCAAATATACAACTACTGAAAGACCCCAATAATTCCAAATATACTTGAGAGATTTTCCAAATTTAAGAAAATTCTAGAGAACAGGGAATATTTTTCTAGCAAAGCCTCTAGCCAAAAACATTCACGGAAAGCAAAAATAGAATTGGTTATTTCCCTCCGATAACAATAAAACCCATTGCCCTTGTGGAGTTAACTCCACTTCACTTAATTACTCCACTTCTTTTTGGTTACCTCCATTTCTGAGAGTTTTATTCCCATTTGAAAATTCTCTTTTATTTTATTTGCCCTTTCAATTTAACTTTGCACACAAAATATTATTTATAAATTAATTTGTTATTTTCTTATGTAATTTATTTATACAAGCATATTAGTATATATAAATATACATTTATTTATGTATGCACATATTTATATATACATATATATTATTTAAATATTATATTTTAAGAATTAACTCTTGAATTAATAAAATTTAATTCCATAACGGATTAATTTAATCCTTTAATTTAATTATACTTTTATATCGTTAACCAAGCCCTCAAAAATGCCATTCAAAATTAAATGAAATAATCAAACCAGACACGAGTCTCAAGCATGACTCCAAGATTAGTCAAGCAATGTCAACCGAAACATGAAATGAATTAAACAACCACACAAAAATGAAACGATACCAATAGACTTACTGACGGGGTGCAACAACAAAGATTCATCCTTGAAAAGGACGATGGCTCAAACTGGGGGGCCCAGTGTACCTCCGAACAACAACTCCATTGGGCTTTGGCACGCTCATACCTAATAAACAGGTGGAGTCGATGCCCCGTAGCTTTAGCCGATAGCAAAATGAAGTGTTGAGCATATGCATAAAGAAATAATCAGTCACATCGTGATGGGGAAATCAGAGAGTCACAGGGCACTCGCAAGCGAGTGATGCAACACTGTCCCCATCAACAACACATAACAACTAATATCGACTCATGAATGCATACATCTAAAATAACATAATATCCATCATATTCAAATAAACAATTAACTAATTTGCAAAACATTGCTTAATTAAAAGACATAAAATATCACAATTCCATTAACATCGTTAAACCAAACATCATAATGTTATCAAACAGTCTCAACATCTACACACCCAAATATCACCATGTCTGAATAGTATCCACAAAGTCATAATGTCTATCAAATAGTAACATAGAGTCAACAGAACATCACCATATAGTCTAGATGAAATCCAAAATGTTGTTTGAACATAAGCAAATTGAGGGGGCATCACATTGAGATTCACTTTGGTGTTCATTCCTTGGTGTGCCTCTAGGCTCATTTTATCCCTTATATTAGTCTTTTCCCTCATATGGTGCTTAGGTCTAGTTTTTGCATTCTTGTTTTGTTAGCCTTTGTATTATCCTTGTGATTTTCTAGTGTCTCATCAATTTAGAGCTTAAATTTTTTGGACACTACTGTAATGTGTGGACATCCACATCATGTGCTAGTGTCTCATGACAAATTATTTTTTGGTGTCTATTTTTGAGTTTTTTCCACTTGTATCATTCCCAAGTCGATGATAAATTCTCAAGACTAATACTAGTGGCTTGTCAACCTCTTCTTCTTACCTCCTATTTTTGAATCTAATTTTTCACTTTTACACTCTTTGGGCTATTTGTGGATTTTATTCTTGCAATGTTGAAACTCTCAAGCTCTCTCACAACTCTCTCAAGCTCTACACTCCTACAATACTCGTATTCCCTTAAATTCAACAAACCTCCATAAGCAATATTATTCTTTTTTCCTTGCCACTTCTTTCTTCATTTTATTCTTTTTATTATAGCTTTCTTATTTTTGTGCCCTTACTCACCTTCGGATCCTCACATCCCTTTTATCTTTCATTTAGTCTTCACTATTGCATTTTCACTTCTCTTACCATTCCCAAAAAAAACTTAGGATAGGATCATCCACACACAATATTTTATTTTGCCTATCTTTACTGTGGAGATAGAAGTACAAAAATAGGGGGTGTACTTGAAGCTAAGACCCCATCTAGTATGCACTATTGCACTTACACTACTCTTATAATTTCCAAACATGATTGGGATATGAGCATCCACACAATATTTTATTTTCTCTATCTTGGCTATTATGGAGGTAGAAATACCAAGTTAAAGGGTTTGACTTGAAGGTAAGACCCCACCTAGCTCTAAATATTTTTTCTTGTTCTTTGTAGCTACAAATTTATTTGAGTGAAGATATATATCCTCTTGGGAGTTTGGTAATTTCTCCCTTTTGTCTTTATTTTATATTTCTTCATTATCATTAAATAAATTAGTTATATATATATATATATATATATATATATATATTTGGCTAAATTAGTTAAATATTTGTTATTTCCACTTTTGATATTATTTGGTGTCTACTTGATTTTTTCTTTTTACTTCTATGAAATCTATGTTTTTTTTAAAGATATATTCAAATTCTAGAAATTTGCATCATATAGATGATAGCACTTAGAACAAACATCTACATGATGCATTGGTAGCTCGTAGATAGTGACCTCCTCTATTTTTCATTAAGTTTCTTATTTTTTTCTATTTATGCTTCCAAATTAAATTTATCAATTATGTAATTTAGATTCTAGCAACTTAGCATTTTCATACCCAAATCATTTAAATGCAAAGTTAAATTTAAAGTAGATTAAATGTTACATTTTACAGGCACTTGAGAAGATCCAATAAAATAGGAACCCACACATCACTATTTTCTTTCAATTAACTATGCGAGATCTATGGAGAAGGTCAATTTCTTCTTTTATTCTATAACTACTAAACCAATTAAAAATAAAATCTACCACTATATATGATGTTGAACAAAAACTACTTTAACCACTAGCCTACCCTAATTTTATTGGTAAAATAAAAAGGATAGAAGGAGGATAAGGGTTTAAAAAGGACACATAGTTAGAGAAATTAAAAAAGTGGTGAGAAAAGGATTACCAAAGAAAGGAAACCAATCATCTTTCTCTATAGAATATAACTAATTCTCCTTTGTAAATATGCATATGTTTATGGTGGAGCTATCTTAACATATGTTATGAGAGACTACCTATATGTAGAACAACATTAATTAACATCTGTGGCCAGTTGGCATTCAAATTCATACACATAATTCACTTTAGTCTATGGGCATAAGTAAACAAGAACATGTACACATTAATAACATAGACCTAGATGGTACTTTATAAGATGAGGTGTAAATAAAATAAGAGATGAAAGACACTCACATTCACTAAAAGATAATGAATCACAACCACTTAACTCTTCAGTAGAAAAATTGAAAGGATTTATTATAGTAAGAAATCCAAAAGTTGTTTCTACATTAGAAAGAAAAAATATATTAACATGAGGGATGATCCCTTTTTATAACATCACAAGGAGTTCCCAATTACAACCAAGGGAGCTTGGAGGTATAAATAATAAAAGAATCAAAGGAGAGGAGGAACATATGTTAGAAGGGTTATATACTTTTTTAAATAATTTGTAGATGATACTAGATCAAAAAATAAAGGATACATGTGCAAGTGGTTAGAATCTCTAGATGAAAATAATTAGAGCGATGATGGATTTAATTGAATGAATGAAATGTCTATTAGAATTTAATTTAAATTTCCCATGGAAATTGATAAAGAATAAACATTAGTTGATTGTAGAAAATTTAGATGGAAACTTGTAATCAATAACCTTTAAAGTAGTAGAGGAACATGATGAACATGAGATGAGAGGTTTTGCATTATACTCATATTTTTTTATTTTTTATTTTTTTGGGGGGGGGGGTTGTAAAAAAACTTAGAAAAATGGAGAGAAACATTGATGTCACTAGGAGGGGAGGTAGCTTTAGTGTGAAGATATTTAAGGATCAACTTTATTTGACAAAGGTTAGCCTAGGGAGCTCTAGACCATTGGGTCATAATTTACATTGATGGTTAGCACAAATAGATGGATGCTAACATGAAAATAAGTATAAAAGTACTTGGATATAGAAAGAGGTAGAACAAAGTGGGGCCCAATATGGAGTTAGGACCACTTGTTAGACACTAGAATGGATCAATGAATGACACATCTTAGGGGATGCATGGTTATAGTTAGGAGGAACCTTTGAAATATGGAAATGATAATAAAAGAGGTGAGGCTCAACATGAAGCATATAGACTTCAAAAGGAACTACCTACATTAATGGCTCAAACAATAAATAAAGAATATAAATTTTAGTTTGTTGAGTCACCAAAAGAATGAAGATTATGAAGTGAATTGAAAGAAAGGAGTAGGACCCATGGGCATAGGAAGCTTGCAAATGAATTTCGTAGAATTCTTTGAATGTAACCTTGAAGGCCTTATGGAGAGAGGCTAAATATTTGGAAAAAATCATGAACAAGGGGTCATAAGTGACATCAAGGAATTATAATTCAAGAAGGCCCTCTAAGAAAACCATGACACTTACAACTCAAATATTTCAAAATATTAGAATGATCTAGAACTTGAAAAGGGGAACTACATAGAACTAGGAGGGATTAAAAGTTTGAAGAAAATAATTGGAAGGGAATTAGAGGATCCATCTATGCTAGCATGGATTACTAGAAGGGAGTGTGTGGGGAAAACATTCTATATTTTGGTGACCCAAGGGAATCTTACTAAATTATGGAATTTCATTTTTTTATAGATATTAGACTCAAATTCACATCTTCAAACAAATTATGTAGGTCTAATCTTTCTTCTTTATTCACACTTTGATGAATCAGGGATACATAATTTTTTTGCATTTGTAATCAATGTTTATTGCTCCACTCTTTATTGAAATGAGATCAAAGGAGGTAGAAATGAAAAATATCAACATTTATTGATGCTAGCATCTATCTTGCATTCCAAGAATATTATGAGACATATGATTTTTAAAAAGTATTCCACCTAGATATTATTGGAGAGGTCTTATAGAGTGGTCACTTCCTTTGCTTCATGAGCCAAAAATTCTTGATAGGCCTTCACTGTATAGAGGGAATTGCTAGCATGGCCCCATGGAGGAAGAGATTACTTGATAAAAAAATTATTACACTTTTAAAAATTTATTGTTTCTTTTCTTGGGCTATCTAAAGAAATTTCAAGTATTCATTAATGACATTGGTACAGGTGATCACCTAGTAGCACTTTCTGGCTAACTCAAAGTGAAATTTAAAATGCTTATGTTGGCATTGGATGAATATAAAAAAAAATTAGAATTCCTACATTTCATATACATTCTCTCATCAAGTATCATGCCATGATTTAAAGTTGGGAAGGAATTTGAGATTCTTAATGACTCTTTGGTGAATATCGTCCATTATTATGAGATGTCAAAACATGCCCATGATAGAGGCAATGATTATTTGTTGGGTGGTTATATAGAGGTTGTGAATTATCTAGAATGTTATTAGGGACATTCTAATATTTCAAATCTTTCTTCAACCTCCCTAAATTTGTTTTAGAAAAAATATTTTCTTGTAATATTTTGGAAATGTATCCAACATGCTCATTATCCACCTTTTCTGGGAGAGTTAGATGAATATCCAAGAGACCAATTTTTTTTTCTTATTGAGCTTCTCCTACTTAAATTTTTTAGATAACCAAATTATCCTTGTGGTGGTTTCCCTAAATTTTATTTGGTATCTTCCAACTTAGAGTACAATGCTTTGTTAATATGGTGGAATGCAACCACAATTCCATGTGGAATGTAAAGAAAAGAAACCTTAACAAACTAATATTTATGATGTATGTTTTGTATTGGTTTAACTAATGCTAGTTTCATAATTTTGAAATGTATTGCATGGGATTTTATATTGTATATGGTATTAAGATAGGCAGTTTCATATTTTAGTGACTCAAATGGTTGATGTTTGTAGAACTATTCTACTCATAATTTAAGGGAACTGAATTTATTTGTGAACTAAAAATATAGAGTATGGCCTAGTTTTAGGTTCCTTTTGGGAGTGAACATAGGGAAAATTAGAGATGATCTCGTGAAAAGTGAAATTATAGAGAAAGGAGTGAGGGTATAATTTGAGGGAACCATGATCAAGGGAGGGGAAGAGGGCTCATCCAATGATAACCACTTGTGATATTTCACATCTAGGGTGGATGTTTACATTCTCACAAGAGCCTTCAAATAGAGTACTTGTGAGGAATATGGTAAATGATTTTTTCTAGGGAGTGGGGATATGGAGGTATTTAGAAGAAAATTCCTAGGAACATCAAGTTTTAGTGGAGGAATTTATGGAGAAGGGTTATTAACTACCTCAAAAATAATGAGAATATGGATATTAGAAATATATAGATAATAGAAACATTATTTATTTGTAGGAAGCACAACTTGCGATTGAGCATTGGGAGAGGAATGTATATTGAGAAACTCAAAAGAGGTAGTTTCTTCTATAGGGGGATTTGCATCAAGAGGAAGGAAGAAATTATGTATAGGAGTAATGGAAATATTTATGTTATCTACAATATTTACATAAGATGGGAAGGCACTTCTAGTACTTATATTTTGGGAATATTGTCACCCTAGGGTTATTTCTGTTACATTAAACTCAATTGGGAAAACCACTTGTTGTAGAGCATTGGGTTTTTCTAATAACCTTTGAAGGTTAGTCATATCCTCATTAGTTCCTTCTTGATCCTCATTATTTTAGGGAAATTTATTAATACTAATGGTTGACCTACTAGAAGAAGAAGATGGTTCTTCATGTTTTTATATACCCTTTTGTGATTACTTTTATTGGGATTTAAATAGAGTTAGAACTAGAACATGTTATTCTATATTTCCCTCCATTAGCATAGGTGTTAGTTGAGGGGTAGATTCTTTTAGGGGTTGTGTAGGGGAGGAGCTAAGATGTACCTTGGAAATAAATTAAAGATTCATAGGACATATAAGATAGTGAGCTATAATGAATAAAAATTATAGTTTTTTTTAATTTTCTTAGTCATGGTGGTAGTAGGATAAATGAGCTTAGTTATCTTATAACCACACTTCTCAAGATTATAGAAATACTCTTTGAGTAAAATTTTGCACGAGTACCATATATGTCTTAAAGTTATTTGATGCACTCCTTTGTAGTAGTAACTAATTTAGGCACATTATTTTTTCTTTTAATACTCTTTTTTCTCATTTGACTAATATGATATTATTGGAATAAATTTGTCATTACTCTAAAAGATCAACCTATTAATGCTCGATACAAATGTCAAAGATAAATAAATCCATCAAAGGCAATTAGTCCATGTCATGAATATGAAGGGAGACACTGGTGATTAGTCCAACAATTCCCCCTTAGCATCACCCGAGGGGATTTGAACTTGTGACCATGACTCTGATACCATTTGTTGGAACATGCTTGTCGTTGCACCAAAATATCGACTCGTTAATGCTCAATAAAAATTCCAAAGATAAATGGATCCATGGGAAGTGTTTAGTGTTGAATGCACAAGACAAATGAGAGGGGGTGAATCAATTGTACCTTAAAACTTAAAAACCCTTACAAACATTCAAATCCACATTAATTCAAATTAACCCTTAATATATTAGAATGATTTATCATGAAAGCAGATAATAAAAACAAAACCAAAGCAACACCATGCATAAAGAAACACTATATTTATGTGGAAAAACTAAGAAGGGAAAAACCACAGTGAATATTAGCTCATAATATAAAGTAATACCAACATCAATTATAAAGGGCTCATTGTCAAAGGGCTCACTACCCAGAAGAAAGAATGGCTCACTGCTAGAATAGAAAAGGAGATAGAGAAGAGTGTTACAATGAGAAATCTATCTCAATGAAACAAAAAATTCCACCATAGCATCACCAACATCTTCATAGTCTTATTGAAGATTGTAGACACCTTTTGCTCATTGCATATAGTAATCTAACACATGAAGGCTTGCACTACACTACACAAATTCACACCTTAAAACTTTGCAATTTGCATCATTCACATCACACCTATCTATCTTATCATCCCTCAACAACTCAACACATATTTATACCATCTTCAACCTTGAAACATTCTTCAAGGTCCACTATACACCTCAACCATACAAATTCAAATTAGTTCAAAACCAAAACATTCTTGCGGTGGAAAGGAATGAAGGCATACCACAACACACCTTGGATAGGCCCTAAATCCACTCATACATGCCACACCATACTTCCACAAACACTGAAGAAACTCTAAAATTAGTGTAAACACCGAAGGTTAGGCGAACCTGAGTTAACACCATTAACATTTAAGTACATGCTTCCTAAAATCAAAAGATGACTTGTGGACCACACACCATGCTTGAACACGGTCTAGAATATTCCACAAACACCTTGAAATCCAAAAATTCCATCGTAGCAACTTTTAGTTGAAGAATGTACACATCTAGTACACTTAGATAATTCTGCCATATAGTGCAACTCAAGAAATCAACTTTCAAAGCACCAAACCTCAAAAAAATTCGATTAAAAAAAGATAAAAACATTATTAGCACCCTTCCAGATCTACAAGACCTAAAACCACTATGCAGAGAAATGTGGAGAAAAACCATTTCTCCCAAACACCTTTGCAATACACAGTTCACACACTAGTGAACACATCTTTCTTTGCACAACGATCCAGCACACCAAATTTTGGATGCAACACCTCTAAACACATCTGATCAACATATCCAAACCACAAAAGTAGATCTTCAACATAGAAGAAATTCAGAGAAAAACCAAAATGCTACTCTGCAACATAGAACACTACTACAACACATTGTTTCCTCTTTTTATTCAAATTTTCTCAAAAGCACTTGGAAACCAAGCACCAAAAACATATCATCAACATCTTCAACACTACCTCATCACCACCAAGCCAACTGCAACATAGCAACTCAACCATACATTCATAGACATAAGCTTATCAAAGAAAAACTAGAGGTTGACATTAGTAGCTTACTAATGACAACATAATGCAACTAATCTAAGCATCATCAGGGACAACATCAACTCAATACCAACTACTCACACTCTTGCAACAATATCCTACTCATATAGTTGACACCAATGAAAACACCAAAGCTTGTTGACATTAATGACAACACCAATTGCACATACTTGCAATAGTTAGTCCATGTCATGAATCTAAAGGGATACATTGGTGATTAGTCCAACAAATATTATATATTGAGACCTTGAGGTAGATTCTAGTATGTTAGTGTCTAGGGCTAATAGACACTATAACCTAAATAAATTTTAAATTGATATTCCTTAGTAGGGGTGGTAAGTTGGACCACTTTGTAGTGAAACCACCACCATGATTTAATAATTATGTTGGATCACATTATGGATTTCTAGGTTTTATCAATATTTTTGTTACTAATCTTGGGATCTCTTATATTATTTGGTTCATACTTGGCTAGAATTGTTGTTATTGATGTCAACACAATGTTGATGGTGTTGTTGTTGATGTCTTACTTCAGTAATGTTCTAGTGATGTGGAATATTCTAAGATGTTTTGGAATATTGTTATGTGGTCCACAAGATGTTTCTAGACCTAGAGAGGTGTGTTTGGAGTCACTTGTTAGTGTTGGTGCAGGTTTGTCCGATCTAGTGTGCTAGCACTAATTATGGAAGACAATTGTTGTTTGTGGAAGTGTTGAGAAGTGTGACAGTGTAGATTTGGGTCCCACTTAATTTATGGCATGATCTTCCTTCACTTCTTTATACCTTGGAAGTGTTTGGTGCTGACTTATTTGATGTTTCATGGTTGAGGTGCATATGTTTCCTTAAGGCTGACCTAATTGAGATTATTTTAGGTCAAGGATGGTATAAATACAAGGAAAGTTGTTGTGTGGATTAAGTGTAGAATGTGTGTGATGTGAAAGATGTGAAAGTGATCAAGTGTGGTGATTTGAGTATGAGCTTTAATGCTTATGACTCCCAAATGCAGTGAACAAAAGGTGTCTACATTTTAGTCTGTTGAATGATTTTTTTGTTCTTCTATGGAACTATACTTATGGCATAAGAGATATGCATTGTTAGTAGTTCAAATTTATAGTGAGCCACTCATTCTTCTTCTTCTTTCTTCTAGATAGTGAGTCCTTTAGTAGTGATCTCTTCTTTATTTTGGGCAATGAGCCCACCGATAGTGAGCCTATTGTATTCAGTTTTGATATTAATTTATATTGTGAGCTAATCCTCATTATGGTTTTCCCTTTCTTTGGTTTTCCACATAAATCTGGTTTCCTTATGTGTTTGATGTGTTTTCATTACTATTTCTCATGTTTACATTCTACTAATGCATGATAAGGGTTTAATGGTTGTTAAGGGTTTAAGGGCTAATATAGATATGGATGTTAATGAGGGTTTTAATGGTTTAATGTACAATTGATTCACCCCCCTCTTAGTTTTCCTTTGCATCTAACAATTTAAGTACTACTTTTTATTTGATTAATATATCACCTTGTTTGAATTTGGTTGGTGAAACACTAGATATAAAGTGTGGATAGGTGTGAATGCCTCTATTTCACACATTAGAGTATTTGGTTGTGAGGCTTTTGTTTACATGCCTAAAAAAATGGTCTAAGTTGGATTTCAAAGATAAAAATATATTCTCACTAGTTACGGTAATAATATTAAGGGTTATAAGCTTTGAAATCCTTTAACATTGAAAATGGAATATTTTAGAGATATAATTTTTAGGAAATGTAGGGTTAATTATGGTTTAGGACAACCAAAAGGAAAGGAAAAGAAAACAATACATTTTGAAGCTAAAATTGAGAAACATTAAGATGCATAGGTAGAACAATGATTTCGACAAGATGATGTATAGGAAGAATAATGTTTGATTCAAAGAGTTTAGGATGTAGAGTAATAATAGGAACCTCCCACTACACTTTTTTCTAGCTCCAAAAGGAAATAGAAACTGATTGGCAACTATATCTCACTATATTTCCATAATGTATTTTCTTTTTATATTTTACTAAGGATGAACTTGTATATATGAATGATGATATTTCTTTAAAGGAGCATGAGTCTTGGATGGAGGCTATGCAAGATGAAATTATGGCCCTAGATAAATGTGATACTTGGGATCTAGTTGAGTTTCTCAAGGGAAGGAGACCCATTATTTGTAGTGGGAATTTAAGAAGAAATCCAATGCAGATTGATAGATAGAAAGATACAAGGTAATCCTAGTGGAAAAAGGTTACTTCTAGGAGGAAGTTGAATTTAGTGATATTTTATCTTGCATTGTAAAAACAACTTCTATGTATTCCTACTTACTATAACTACTACTTATGATCTAGAAGTGGAGAAAATAGATTCTAAATCTAATTTACTATTTGGGAAAGGAATAAATTTATATGAAATAACCTACAAATTTTATAGTAAAGGGAAGAAGAACTTGGTTTGTAGGTTGAAATGGTTATTGCATGGACTAATGTATTGTTTTGATATGTCAAATTGGAAATGAGGGGGCCAAACCCAAAATACAATGTTATTTAACATTTACATATTTGATTAGAACTTACAAAAAGAGGCCAAAAAAATCCAAAAATACCTACTAGCATTCCATTTGAGTGGTGCCTATGCTTCCTTTACATCCTCATTCATGTCCTCCCTCAATGCCACCCCACTTGTGGCTAGGGGAGAACCAACACTACTGGTTCTACCATCAATTGGTAGGCTCTAGTCAATTTCTTCAAAAACCCAACATAACTTGCCACCTCCCGCACTCACATCTTCTGGTCTACCCCATCACTCCATACTATGAAAGGGATCCATGGGCCGTTGTAGTTCAAAGTGAGTTGTGGCCATATCCCAGTTGTGGGATTTAGACCCCACCCAGCCATAGCCCATGCTAGATATTTGTTAATATCATCTCTTCATTATGCCTTCACCATCCTTCTCATCATATATTTTATCGTTTGTGTGTCCTCCAACACTTGTAGAATCCATGCCATGAACATGGATGCAATGTCACTGTTTACTCGATAGCGATAATTTAAGCAAGAAAGGGAAGCCCAAAATGAATATGATTTCATCCATTGTCTCTAAGTCATCAATCTTAAATACCTTATGCAACCTTTGATCAAATACTCTCCCTTTGAATTCCATCTTCCTTTCTTTGGAATCCAAACTAATAGTAGTATCAATTTATTTAGTTGACATATTACCTTATCTCATGGGCTCTTAAAGTCATTTCACCACTAACCTCTCTCCCACATTTACTCCTCTCTGTTAGTGGCGTTAATGCCTCTCATCCTTCCAATTCCTTTCTCACTGATTTTTACATGTGAGATTTCAATTCGATCTTCTCAGATACCCTCATCATAGTTATCAATCATGTCACGTATGATTTTGGACAATATGTTAGCCTCCTCATTACCTTATCAATAAATGTGTTCAACTTGAAGTCCTCCAATTAGCCAAGGCTCTCCCATATTCTAGGAATTAATTTTTAATCTTCCAAGTGAAGCCATTTGAAACCCATTTTTTGACAAAAATCTATCCCTAACCATGCCGCATGTATTCCAACTTTATTATTCATTCCCGTTGTCAATTTCCTCACCTCTTCTGCAAGTAACATGCCTATTTTATCTCTTAAAACAAATCCAGCTCTAGAGGGCCCTGGGTTTCCCCTAGAAGCACCATCAAAGTTCACTTTCACCCATCCTTCATCTAGTGGTTTCCACTTTAAATCAAATATAAGATTGGTAGCAAGATTATCCCAACTCTTCCCATAAATGGGAGGTATGGACTAACGTAGTTACTACATGTGTGGTATTTTAGTTTTGATGATTTTACATTTGACCTTGGGTTTGTTAGAAGTGAATACTCTCATTATGTTTATTTTAAACTAATTTATTATCAATTACTAATCATTGTATTGTATATTGATAACATGTTTCTCATTAGGAATAGTAAAGATATGAATACATAACTTAAAACCTAGTTGTCTAGTGTATTTGACATGAATGATTTAGGGTTATGAATTACAATCTAGGTATAAAATTGAGTTGGAATTTTTTTTTGGCTTACTTAAAGTAAGTGTGTTCAAAGTATTTTGTAACTTGGTTAATGATGCATGATTGTACTAAGGTAGTTAATATTTTATTACTTGTTGGTACTAAGTTTTCATAGATCACTATTCTAAGATAGTTATTAGTTGATATGTTTAATGTTCCTTATGCTAGTAACATATGAATCCTTATCTATGTTGTGGTTCATATAAGATGAAATATTTCCCAAGTATTGAGAGTTCTTATAAGTTTTATTTCTAACCTTGGTATAGAGCATTGGACTTATGTAAAAAGATTTTTTGGATCTTTGTGAGGAAACTTTGATTAGTGTGACTACTAATGTGGGTAAAAAAATTGATATATAGGGATTTGTTGATTTATATTGGGTTGGTGATTTAGACATTAAGAGGTCCACTTGTAATTATATATTCACTCTATTTCAAGGATATTCTAGTTGGATGAATAAGGGGTAACCTATAGTTAAATTTTATACTATAGAAGTAGAGTACATAGCTATATATTATTCCTATAAAGAGGCAATGCAATTATAGAGATTGTGTTTAGGTATTTTCCTTGAGTTTAAATAGTACAAAATTGGATGTGATAATTAGAGTGCTATTTTTTGGTGAAGAACCTAATGCACCATGATTTTTTAAAGAATATTGATTTTCCATATCTTTTTTTATGAGATGGTTGATGGTGGTAGAGTCATGATACATAAGGCTAATACGTTGGTTAATGTTTTATTTTAGTTGGTGTAAATAAGCCATGGGATTTTCCTCTACTAGAGCTTATTTTAATTTTTAGTTTCCTATTATGTCTTGTAACATAAATTTCATGTGGGTGAATGTTAGGACTAGGTGTCATAGACCTTGCAAGTCCTAAGTATTGTAACTATAACTTAAGTATGGAAATGATAAATAATGTCTATTATCCAAAAATTATAGAATACATATCAAGTTGGATTCTCATGATTTATTTATTTTTATTTATTATATGATAATTGGAATATTGTGTAAAAAAACATTCAACAAGGAGGTTAAAAAGAATTGATAAAGATTGTAAGTTGTAAGAATATCTTTCATAAATGGTTCTATAACGAGGCAACCAATGACCTCATGTAGCACCTAATATTGGGATCTTATTCAATTTTACCATTATGAATAAATATATGGCATACATAATTTTTAAGGAGTGTGTAAAAGGTGTAATATTCACATACTATTCCAAGATGCTTGACCATGTCTTGAGAGGTATTAAATTTTTTATTGCACATGGATTTGACTCATTGTTTCAGATACCACTTGATGGTTTCTTGTTTATGTTTTCCCTATATATTGGAGATGTGATAGTGGATTATATGGTTCTTTGTAGCTACTCTTATATAGTTGATCTAATATTAGAGGGATACATCTAATGTATTATTATGCTTCATCTTTTGATAATAGTATAAATTTAGGTCTCTTTTGGGTGGAATTTTTTCCATGAGGGTTTCTCCATGTATATCTAGTGCAATGGTTTACATTTCATGAATTTTATGATTTATTATATTAATGCTCCATTTTTTATTGATATGATTTATTAGCTTAATCATATCCTAATTAAATTAAACTCTATATTTTTGTAAGGGGGAAATTAGGAAGATGCAATAAGACAAAAAATGGTGAGTAGAAACTAATATAAACAAACAAAAAGATGATTCATGCCCATTACTGATGAAATGAAATTGAAAGAACAATAACAATTGAATTCAAAAATAAAGTAGCTTTACCATCCCATGTCAGAGTGTGTTCGCGGAGATGTTGGGTTGTTCGTATCAATGCGAAGCCTCAATTGTGTGTGCACAAGCTTGAAGAATGTGTGTGTGTTGATCAAATATATATGTGTTGAAGCTTTGTCAAAAATGTCGATTAAGATATTGGAATTACTTCGTTGTGAAAAATAGGTTGATTCTCCGATTGTTTTTTGAGAAGAAAGATGGTTGTTATATACATTTTGTATTTTGGAATGAACACTTGAGATCGCATAGTAGAATATTTTGATTGACGGTTGAAAGATGTTGAGAGGATTTAGATGGGTATAATCTGTACAAATTGATTACATAATTGGTGAGATTGAATAAATAGATTGATCTATTAGGAAATAGATGGGCCTGTCAGGAAATAGATGGATTTTTCAAGAAATAGATTGATCAGTTAGCCAATCAGAGTGAGCAATCTATGGTTCGTAATTTGCTCAATCATGAAAGTGGTGAGGATAATTAATTAGTCTTTTGGAGTTGAATGTGCAAATAAAGTTTGAATTTTTTCAAAAAAAGTTGTATTTGTTTGATTTGATTATTCAAATTTAGGGGAAGTGACATTTTTTTATTTTGGAAAAAAAGGTTTTGATGGGGCCCCGAAACCCAATACAAACAAGTTTTACAGGGACTAGAAACCCAAAGAAAGAGAGCTCTACCTAAAATAAGACATGGACCATCAACAACCTATAAAATAGCAGCCATAAAGAGAAACACAAGACTACACGAGCTACACAAAATAGGTTTTGAAGGGGCCTTAAACCCTTTTACAAATAGGTTTTAACTAGGAACTTAAACCCTTAGAAACACTTAAGCACTGCCTGAATCAACTAGGCATCAACAAACCAATGGCTCTGAACATCCACATCCAAGCCCAAGAACATTGAAACAATCAGGGAAGAAACCATTGAGCCAAGAGAGACAAACATCTTAATGGTGTAGATCACCATCAAACCCCACATAGTAAAAATCTACAATGCATTAGCTTTTGTGCAACACCAATCCACACGCAAAGCATTGGCTTCCCTACAACACCATTCCACCCACATAATAAGAATCTTCAATGCATCAACTTCAGTACAACACCAATCCATGCACAAAGCATCAACTTGTTTGCAACACCATTCCACCCATTCAACCAACCCTACCTCCACCTCTAAAGGAGAGGACTCCCCTCTATAGGAGAGAATGAAAATAAACCCCTTATCACCAAAGTCACAACTCTGCAACCCAAACAAGCTTCGTCTCAATAGGAACTAGAATAAGGGAGGAGATCTTCCCACCAACCCAACAACATCCATCTCCACCTCAATAGAAGATGGTTCCACCTTAAGAGGAAAAATCTCCCCCTCAATAGGAGACACTCACTAAGAATCCCAATGGAAAGGAAATTCAGAAGAAAGGGATAACCCAACATCCCTTAGCATCACAATCTTTAGGTACCAACAAGAAGAAGCTAAAAACACAACAACTAGCTCAAAAAACTGGGTCCAAAGAAAAGACAATGAGCATAGCCCAACCACCAATAAGCCAATACAAATTAAAACAATATTTCCCCATTTTTCCTCATAAGCTTCATAAACACAAAGGATTCCACAACAACTTCTATAAACCATAGAGAATACTAGGTTAAAAGAAAAGGAAATAACCTAGTCAAACACCAACAGCAACAAACAACCCTTTGCAAGAAGCTCACACTAAATCCCTTCAAATAAAGAGTCCTCCATACAAGAAAAGGGGACAGAATAGATTCATTAGAGAGTAAAGACAACAAAAACTTCAAAGGGACAAAAAAATTCCCTCTAATAGAAAAAAATAGGGAAGAAAACCTCAAGAAGAAAAGCATGAGGCAAAGATCATAAGAAAGATCCTCCAAAGCACCCATGATTTTAGCTACACCAAATAGAAAGAGCAGTAGCCAACACCAAGCCGCCACAACCCAGAAGCACGAAAGTAGAAACCTACCCAACCACAAGTCACCATGAACCAGTAAACCATCCACCTCCTCTACCCCATAACAAAGAGGGCACCCAACATCAAGTAGAAAAATATTGCATTCCAACTAGATGAAAACAACTTGCTCCATAGTACATTAAGCCAACTAGAAAATGGCAGAAGCTAACACCAAGCCATCGCAACCCATAAGCATAAAAACAACAACTTTCCCAACCACAAGTTTCCTCCCACCAATGCTCCATCCACCTCCTCAAAATCATCTCCCTCCCCACCTACATCATCTCTAGATTTCAAAATCCCCCCTCCACTCCTCTTCCCGCTTCCTCTCTTCTCCATCCTCATAATATTACCTAGAAAAGTGACATAGTTAAACTATTACGTTTTATTAATTTAATTGACTTAGGGGAATAGGGTAAATTAGCAACATAATTAAATAATTGACGTTATTTAATTAATCTGGAGGAATAAAGTTAGATTAGGACTTCATTAAATAAAGAAATTTATTTAATTGGTAAAAAATGATGAAAAAGTGAATTAATTAAATAATGTATAATTATTCAATTAATAGCAAAAATTAGGGTTTCAAGAGTTTATTAAATAAATGAAATTTATTTAATTCATAAAAAATGACAAAAAAGTGAACTAATTAAATAATGTACTTTTATTCAATTAATAGAGGAAATTAGGGTTTTTGATGCTTTTTGATGTGAAATGTAGTGATATTAGATGATAATGATGTTGATGATGCAAAAATGTCATTTAAGGTGTGTGATGAGTGTTAGGTCAATTTTACATGTCTACATTTTGTTTCCCTTTGAGACAAAGTAGTAGTTGCTTTGTTTCAAAGATTTTGATGTTAAGATTAAGTTTTGAAAAAAATTATGTGCCCCATTGTGCCTTGACGGTCAGCAGAATGATGGTAGGACTCTAGGCTGTCCCCTTGAGAGGTTGGTCGAAAATATCAATTTTGAGGTCAAGCTTACAACACTATTTCATTTTAGTTTAGATGTTAGAGAATGAAAAAATTAAGGCTACAGGTCTCTTGCTGGTAGTTCAAATATTCCTAAGAGGTCCTAATTTTAACCTAGGAAGGTTTTCTAAGTAAAAATTAGGGTTTTTTGGGTGGTTAAAATAGATAATTAGGGTTCTAATTAAATCATTTGCACTTTGAGCCTATAAAGAATTATTGCCTCTAGTTTTCTTATTTTTTCAGTTGTCGAGGAGTTGTGGCAAGGATTTGGGGAGCCCCACACCATGCGAATATCGTTCACAAGTTTAGACGACCTACAGGCGTCAATGCCCCGGTATGTACCCTTTCATTTATCATTTTAGTCTTTTTATGTTTGTGTAATTAATGCATGAAGACAAAGTAGGAAAATGCACTAATTTTAGGATTTTCTCACTTTGGCATTATTTTTATCACTTTTTCTCTTTGTAAACAACTTTCTTTTGATTATTCTTCACGCACTTGCTCAATTTGTGTGCAGTTGACCTACAATTTTGCTCTTGCTTTTTGCATTTTCCTAATATTTGCGCTTTTGATATTTTTGTCTTGTTTTGGTCACTTTTGTTGAAGTTTTGTGCTTTAAAAAAATATTTTCGCATTTGAAATTTTTGCTATTGTCCTTATTTTTCACTTTTGACTATCAATTTCTCTCTTTCACCTGTTTTGTTTGCTTTTGCTAAAAAAGTTTCATTTCTGACTATTTTGGAATCCTAAGTCATTTTGTTTATCATTTTAGGTTTGTTTTGCATTTTCATAGTGAATCTTTAACATCGTGGGTTGAATGGTTGTAGGCAGTTCTTAATCCACTCTAATTGAGAGAGTGATGACCACCTAATCTATTTGATTTGATCATTGGGTTTCATGAGCTAGAGAGAGACATTTTGGATGTTGTTGGGTTGCATCACATTTTCTATATGCCTACCATCAAAGGTCATAGAGCAATGATTACTACTCTTGGAAAGAGGTGGCACTTAGAGACCTCATCCTTTCATTTACCTACTAGGGAGACCACCATCACCTTGGAGGATATGTGGAGGATCCTCCATATACCCATTCATGAAGAGCTTGTTACATATTTTGTTCGATAGGGCACCCATGCTATGTGCCATGTACTTGGTGTGAGACATCTTGAGGTTCGCTAGTCAAAGATAGACTTATCACATTTTGTTGGTAGTGTTGATCCTGTTTCACTTGTTATTTATGGTTTGGTCATGGGGCTCGTTGTTCCTGATAGGAGAGGTACACAATTTCCTATTGGGTGGGGTGTGTGCATCGAGCAGATGTTTGAGCATGGGACTAGATATGCATGGGGTCGATGTCTTCTTTCCCACCTATACAGAGATATGAAAAAGGTTGCATATCATGGTGGGAAATCTATTTTTGTTGTTGTCTCTCTTCTACATGTATTGGCCTAAGAGCACATCCTAGTTACTTGACCTGATGGTATACTAGATCATACTACTGGGGATCTATATTCTTATCGTTATGGAGATTTTTTTGCATTATACATTGCCTAGACAACTTCCCTACTAGCATCATGTTTTTGATTATATGTCAGGTTTGGTATGGAGACCATATATGGATTGTGAGGCATGGCTTGATGATCCGGAACAGTTGGTATATTGTACACAAACTAGATGGTTGATTGGTTGCATGCACTCTCTATTAGAGAGATATCTACCTGATAGGGTTTGCAAGTAGTTTGGAGAGAGACAAGGTCAATTTCCAGATGTCTATGAGGCTTGTTTTGGTCATACCACCATAGAGGTCTATGTATAGGGTCTACTAGCAGATTGTGATGTTGTCGTTGTTGATTTTAGAGCTCTTTCCCCATTCAAGTGGGGTTGGCTAGTGGGTCTAGTAGATCTTGGTACTACTCTTGATTTTGATCAGTGGTGGGCACGACACATTCCATTGAGATTTACAGATCTTGTCAGTGTTCCCGCAGTGGGTAGAGTAGGCATTACCAGTAGTCATGGGGAGAGACAACATGTCAAGATCATTGTTGAGCAGCTTGCTAGGGTGATCTGATGTAGGAAAATTAGGGATAGGTTCCAGGTCCTCCTCCACCACCTAGAGATGGAGGTGTACAATTGGTTGTAGAGATAGGGTGGCGATAGGCTATACAGGCTCAAATTTCTGCAGACATCAAAGAGAGACACTGCTTGGCAGGAGAGAGATGGCTTCAAGGTAGAGTGAGATAGAGATTGGGCATCATATCGGTTCCAAGACAGAGTTGCGGGCTATTACTACCGAGAGGGATAGCCTGAGGATAGAGCGTGATAGCCTCCATGCCGAGCGAGATCAGTTACTGTAGAGGGTGACATATTACCAAACCCTATATGATACCTTTCTTTCTCAAGTGAAGTGATGACCATAGTTTGGAGATCCGAGTACTGCTATGAAGGACGCATCCGGTGGACATTTCATTAGACAGTTTGATCCACCACCTGACCCTTAGAGTCCTCCTCCTCTATTTGGGCAGTAGTTATTTGCATTTGATCTTTATGATATTTATTGTTTATAGACTTACATTGTAGACATTATTTTTTATAAATATTCATTGGCTCAGTTGAGGCCTTGTATATATGTATATTTTTGAATTATCCTATCACACATGTTTCCTTGATGATGTACCATGACATTCTCATTTTTGATGATGATATATATGAGATATTCATGCTTTTATTCAGATCATTATGTGTTTATGTGATGATTATGGATGATGATGTATGATGATATATGTTTATATATGTTTTTTTTACTTTTTCGATGTATGCATGTAATTTGGATTGATGGATTGATCATATGATGTTTTATTATGTATATGATGGATGAATGCCTTATATATTGGGAAAATATGTCTCAACCTTGCAATTATATAAAGGTTATTGTTGATGGGATATATATATATATATATATATATTTCCTAGTTACACTGATAGGTGTAATATACAATGGCATAAAGGGGGAGGAGTGGGATGTGTGTAAAAAAAAAAATTGTTAACTTTTACAGGAAACTACTAAAATGGCTGACATACATTAGATAAATGATACATTTTAAATCTAGATTGTTAATTATTAGGTTTTAGATCTAATGGTGGATATTTTGATGGCCTGTCTTTCCTAGAATGTAATCCTATTTTATGAGGGTGTTGTATTATTACTGTGGTAGAGACGGTGATGTATTCTGAGATTTTGATAGCAATTGTGTTGTCTCTTGATCTTTGAGTGGTGATACTCCTGTGAGAATCTTTCTCTACAAGTATATTGTAATCTTTGTGATTTACTAAATAATATTGGGCAGCTTTTGGAGTGTGGGGTTTTTCTCCCAAAAGGGTTTTCCCCTAATAAATCACTATATCATGGTATGCATGATATTTATGTTTATTTTTGTTTATGTTTTTGTAATTGTTGAAGATCTATAATTTAAGTTTTGCATTATTCTCCTCTCAAGATTAGTGTAGGAAGTTGTTTCACTACCTTAGCTTCCTTACAAGTGGTATCAGAGCCTGATCACCTTTGGTTTTAGTTGTGGGTTGTTGGGTTTTTTGGACTAATCCAGGTTTGAGTGAGAGCTTGTGTAGAAGAGATTTTGTGATCTTGTTGCAGGAATTTTAAAATGGAAATTTCATCAAGGAGAATAGAGATGGATAATTTTTTTGGAAATAATTTTGAAATGTGGAAGTTGAAGATGGAGGATTTGTTGATAGATTGAGATCCATGGGGTGTTGTTGATGGGAATGTTTCAATGCTTGCAGATCCTACTCGGGCTGCTCAATATGATGTTATGGACTATAAAGCCAAGGGTCTAATCAGATTGTGTTTGATAGAATATTTTAGTTAATGTCCATGAGGATACCTCTGTACAGAAACTATGGAAGAAGCTTGGTGAGATGTATCAGGTCAAATCTTTAATGAACAATATTTTCTTGATGAAGAAATTGTATTCCTTGAGAATGGAAGAGGGTGGATGAATTATTGAACACTTGGAAGCATTCAATATGTTGGTGGCTCAATTGGAATCCATTGGTGTCAAAATGGATGAGGAGGAGAATGCCAGATCTTTCTTTGTTCTTTGCCTGATTTGTGGGATTCTCTTGTTATGGATATTGGGAGTACTTATTTTATTTTGAAGATTGAAGATGTGGTGGATTCTTTGCATTCTGAAGAGATGAGGAGGAAGGTATCCATCACTACTAAGGAGGCCCTAAATGTTCATGGACGACCTAAGGAAAAAGGAAAGAAGAATTAGAAGCATTACAAATCCAAGTCTAGGGGGAGATCTAAATCTCCTCAAAAGTATAAAGTTATTTGTTGGAATTGCGGTAATCCTGGACATGTTCATAAGGAATGCAAAGAAGAAAAGAAGAAAAAAAAAGAAATTTGATTCTGATTTTGAGTTCAAAAAGGAAGATGGTGACACATTCATTGCAACTTTGACAACTTGTGTAGGTAATTATGCATGGTTAATTAACTCGGGTGCATCTTTCCATATGACCTTTAGTAAAGATTGGTTTTCTGAATATCAAGAATTTGATGGAGGTAAGGTGTACTTGGGTGATAATTCTCATTTAGACATTGTTGGTCATGGTAAAGTTAAAATCAGGTTTACTAATGGTAGAATAAAAAGGATTAATGGTGTATTGCATATCCCTAGATTAGCATGAAATCTGTTATTTGTAAGCAAACTAATAGATGTGGGTGTGTAGGTAGTATTTTTTGATGTAGGATGCAAGACGGTTAGAGGTGCTATGGTGATTTCTAGAGGTGTCAGATATGGCACATTGTATAATCTTGATGTATGCACTATTGAGTGCAATAGTACTTCTATGAAAAGAAAGTCCGTGGAAGAAGTGAGGGTTTCACCTTTAGCAAATGGTCATGGATTTTGGGTACCCAAGGGTGCTCTTTCTTCTCAAAAAAGGTTACTTGCAGAGAAAACTATGTTATGGCACGAGAGATTTGGCCACATTGGAGAAAAGGGTCTAATGACCTAGAAAAATAAAAACCATCTTGGAAAGGTATGATTTTAGAATTGAAATCTCAACTTGTTGCTAAATTTGAAATGAAAATCTTGGTGTAGCTAGACACATTCTTGGGATGAAAATTAAAATATATAGAGTGAACAAAAGCTATGGCTTGGCCAAAGTAAGTATTCAATTCAATTTTAAAGAGATTTAACATGCAAGATTGTAGACCATTGTGTGTTCTTGTTTTAGTTGGAACAAAGTTATCTATTTTAGATTGTCCAACATCTCCATGAGAGATGGAAGACATGAACAAAGTGCCTTACTAGAGTGTAGTTGGAATTTTGATGTATGCTATGGTTTTTACTAGACCAAACATTTCCCAAGTAGTGGGAGTTCTTTCCAGATATATGTCTAATCCTGGTAGAGTTCATTGGGATACAGTTAAAAGAGTCTTTAGATATTTGTGTGGTACCTCAGATTATTCCTTGTGTTATCATAGTAATGTGACTGAAGATGAAATTTCCCTTGATTTTCATAGTTATGTGTATTTAGACTGGGCAGATGATATTGATAGCAGATGATCCACTAGTGCTTATGTGTTTACTTTATTTGGTGGTGTAATCAGTTGGATGAGTAATCGATAGGTTGTATTTGCTTTGTCCACTACTGAAACAAAGTATATGGTAGCTACTCATGCTTGTAAGAAGCCATTTGGATTAAGATATTTTGTTTAGATATTAGAATAAAACAAGGTGCAATGACAATTTATTGTGACAGTTAGAGTGCGATATGTTAGCTAAGAACCTGACATTTCATGCCAGGAACAAGCACATTGATGTACAATATCATTTTTTTAGAGATATGGTCGAAGATGGTAGGGTGAAGTTGGTTAAGGTAGAGACTTTGATGAATTTTTTTGATTCTTTAACTAAGCCTGTGAGCATAGAGAATTTCAGATGGTGTTTAGAGATTATGGGCCTTTTGGCCCCTAGCAATTAAGAGACAATGTTTACTCCCTCCCGTTGCTATTGCAAGGTGTTTGACAAGTAGGAGATTTGTTGGGAAAATATGTTATATATATATATATATCCCAGTTACATTGATAGGTGTAATATACAATAGCATCAAGGGGGAGGAGTGGGATGCATGTAAACAATTTTTTGTTAACTTTTTTAGGAAACTACTAAAATGGCCAACATACATTAGATAAATGATACATTGTAAATGTAGAATTTTAATTATTAGGTTTTAGATCTAATGGTGGATATTTTGTTGGCCTGTCTTTCCCTAGAATGTAACCATATTTTATGAGGGCATTGATTTATGATTACAGTAGAGACGGTGATGTATTATGAGAGTCTAATAGCAGTCATGTTGTCTCTTGATCTCTGAGTGGTGATACTCCTCTGAGAAGCTTGCTCTGCAAGTATATTGTAATCTTTATGATTTACTGAGTAATATATTGGGAAGCTTTTGGAGTGTGGGGTTTTTCTCCCGAAAGGGTTTTCCCCATGTAAATCATTGTGTCATGGTACGCATGATATTTATGTTTATTTATATTTATGTTTCTATAACTATTAAAGATCTGTAAAAGTTTTGCATTATTCTCCTCTCAAGATTAGTGTGGGAAGTTGTTTTGCTACCTTAGCTTCTTGACATTATACATGATACATGATGTTTTCATTCTTTTATTATCATCATGATATGTATTGATGACATTGTGGATGCAGGATGGATATGGTACTAATTATTGTTATTATGTAGGATAAATGTTAGTTTAGAAGGAATATTAAATGATAGATAGAAATTTGATGTTGTTAGTTTTTTATGAGTTTTGATTTTACTTTGCTTGGAGGCTTCACATTTTTAACAATCCTTTTTTATGTATCAAATAGATACAATGCACCAGGGTGTTAATAACAAAGGTGACTTTGTATCCATTGCATGGATTTTTGAATTGACATACAAAGAATATCCTTGCTCATACTAGACATTTAAAATATACGGTTTGGTTGTGTTTAAAATTTTCAGACTAGTTACATAGAGAAGTATGAAATACCTAACATGCAACTGCTACACAATTTATGTTAAAACAACTTCCATACACTCAATAAAGCAAGTATTCACCGTGGTAGTATCACAAAATTATTTTACAAACAAAAAATCAAAATGATGCTCAATTTCCCTCATTCCTTCTTCTCTAAATCCTTATGCACATCTCAAGAGATCCTGGGAATGAGTCAATAAAATAAATCATAAAGATAAGACTATAAAATGATAAACAAAGTTGTAGTATCACTTGCCATATCTGTTTTGAGGTTTCAGGCTATTATCCATTGTTGATCATGTCTATCGTAGGTGTAGAGAAGGGGGATTCACTACTCACAAGTTCTCTTGATTTAGAGAGCCTCACAGGGTGAACTGCCCTGAACTACCTCAAGGAATAACGTGAGAGTTCTAGATTCAAAAAGAGTAGGCCATGAACGTTTTCTCAAAAAATTGACAAGCCCTCGACCAAAGGATAGAAGTGTGGGTCGAGGACGATAGTGCGGCATGCTGGAATCTCTTTGGCATGTTGACATCTGTATGGAATAGAAAGCGAGAATGTCACAAAAAATAGCTTAGAGACTACTAGCAATCTAATCACTGATAACTTCAAAAGTACTGGAAAATAATAGAATGTGATAAAGATAAACTAAAGTGAAATAGAATTGATAAAGAGAATAAGAGATAGAAATGAAATGCTTACAACCATGCAAGTGATAAAGCCTCCAACAAATGAATGTATTCAATACCTGCATGCGTAATATCTGGAGAAATTGTTGGGGCTATATAGGGGTTTTCCTCAGTCAAACCCTCATTTTGGTGTTCCCACCTCCATGGAAAGCCAAAAGATAGAGAGAGTGAGAAAATGTGATGTGATAAAAAAAATTCCTACTCGAGGAGGAGAAACCGTATCACTTAACATTAATGATAAAAGCAATCTCACTCAAGGAGGAGAAACTGTATCCTGAAGGATGCAATAGATAGGGGATATGGAATCCCAGGATGCTCAAAAACATAAGGCAAGGGAGATAGAACTACAAGGCTTAAGGAAGCCAAAGAGGGAAAGTGATAGCTACAAGAGCCAAGAGATTTCCAAGGAATGTTGTAAGAGCTTGAAATTGTTGTTGTAGCAAGTTGTATGGAGATGTACAAGCAAAATAACAAGAGAGAAGTGCTAGAGCCAAGGCTGGAAAGAAGCTAGAGTGAAGCTAGAGCCCAAATGAATTGAAAAGATGACTTTTAAAGAGGTAAAATAAGCTTCCTAGGTGGTTACAAGGCATCTCGAGTCGTTACCACCAAAAAAAGTAGGTGACAAGTGGCAAACATGCACAAAAGTGGTCATTTGAACGTTGAAACATCGTAAGACACTAGCACAACGTGCGGATGTCTGTGTGGCACAATAGTTTCCAAACACCATGCTACAAAATGACACAAAGGGGAAAAGTACAAGATTTAATGCAAAGCAGACACACAAGGGTAGTTGTTGAAGAGCGAGCCTTTGAGAATCCTGAGAGGGAAAAAGGATGATGTAGGGGCTAAAATGAGCCTACACAAGTACTAAGGGAGTGGACACTAAAGTGGATGCAAGAATGTATGTGAAATTTCAAGAGGTGCAATTTTACGACATTAAATTTTCCCCCCACTTTAGTGGGCATTTGAATCTACACTAATATGCACACTAAAGGAAATCTACTAAACATAAATAACATCATGATGCCCATAAGGATACTGTAGAGGAAGCAGATAAATCTTTGAATCAAAGAAGAATGCCCCCAAGCTAATGACTTGAAAAACAAATGCATTAGACAAGAAAAAATTGTGCAAGACAATAATGTTAGAACATAAAAACCATTGCATCACAAGGTTAGAATATAAAACACATACACACAGGCACACACAAAAAACTAAAGGATTTGAGTCAGCAAAGTGAAAGAGACCTCAATGTAGAAGGTTTTCTCATTACTATGCATCGTCCTAAAATTAAAAGCAATAACACACAAAAGAACTCTAAGATGGAGAGAAGAATGTAAGGATTGATCGCTTCGAAAGAAGAATACACCCAAAAGATAGGGAAGCAACCAATGTTGAAGAGAGAAAGAGCATATACTCAGGATGAAGAAGATGTAGATCTTCAATACGGTATATACAATTGGGAAGAGAAGAGAGAGAGATGGAGAAGCTAGAAAGGAATGAAAATTCCAAGAGAGACAACTCCATAGGTACTCTCTTCTGAGGAGGTTTGAATAAAAGGACTCCATAGCCCCACAAAACTATGAAGTTGCAAAAAGTACACCAAAGGTCCTTGGACCAACAATGGAAAAATCTCGTAGGATGAAAGTGTCTCATAGGCCCGTAGACCTGCAAGGAGGAAACCCCCAAGATCTCTCACATGAAGGAAGCCTTGTGAAGAAAGCACCTAATAGGCCCGTAGACTTGCAAGGAAGTGTCCCCCAAGATCTCTCACATGAAGGAAACCCAATAAAGTAAGCACCTTACAGGCCCATAGACCTGCATGGAGGAGTCCCACAAGATATCTCACCTGGAGGAAACCTAGAGAAGGAGACTCTGTAGAGTTGGAAAGTGGCTTCAAAAGTGCACCTGCAAAGTGACATGTTAATCCACAAATAAAACATGCCAGGAAAAACAAAGCAACCATGCAGGAAAATAAGCAGATAGTCACACAGACCGTCGACAAGTTGGAAGGCTTTCAAAGGGGTCCCTCGAGAACCCTGCAAAAGAAAAGGGGTCTACTCGAGGGATGCTCTGTTTGAAAGTGTATAAAGAAGAGAGGGGGTCCTTAAGGACACACATCTCCAAAATGAGTTATCACTAGCCCCAACATACAGGGGAGGAGAACCATGCAAGATACTTAGAACATATAGGATAGAGGTAGAGCTCGATATCACTTGTCATGCAAAGAAGAGGTAGGTGAATCAACAAATAAATGGGTGATGGAACTTGAATCATGGAGTTGTATTTTATCCTTCAAGGCCTTACATTCACTAGTTGAATGGCCAAGCACTCGATGGTATGCACATAAAGGATGTTTTTCTTTATCATGCTTATGAGATTTCTTACATGTAGGAGAAGGAAGAGTAATTAAGCAGGCTTTTAGAAGCCGCAACAAAATATGCTCTTGCTCAGATAAAGAATAAGGAGTAGGAAGCAACACTTTCTCTTGTGAAGAAGAGTTTGATTTCCCAGAAGAGGAAGGCATGAAGATAGAAGACAATGGCAGATGAATCAATCCACGAGAAAGAGGTTGAGTGGAACTCATGTCGCCATTCAACCATGGTTTTCATTTAGATAAAGAATAAGGAGCATGAAGCAAACCTTTCTCTTGTGGAGAAAAGTTTTAATTCTTACAAGAAGAAAATATGAAGGTAGCAGACAATGGTGGATCTACATGGAGAGTATTATTCCCGCAATAGGGAACATACTCCTCTATGGGATTTCCATAATCCTTTTTGATAGAACTACCAACATTAACCTCTTTAATAGAAGTGTGGTCATCTTCCTCAGAAGGAGTAGGATCAACATTAAGGATATTATAATTTACGTTCACACTATCCCGTGATACAAAAGAATAATCATCTTTGATAGCGGGTGTGGGATGATGTTATCAGAAGGTTTAAGTGGATCGGGTTGACTTTAAACTCTCCAATGAAGGATTTTGTAAAGTCTAGAGAACCTCAATCATCACCAAGACATGCATTTTCTTGAGAAGAGCTAGAAGGAGTAGACTTAAGATTTCTTGCTTCAAAAGGATCTTCTTCAAGGATATCTATCTCAAGAGTATCCTTTGTAACATGTACTACTAGAGTAAACATCGACACATTGGAAGACACTAAAGGAATAAGAGTAGGCACAACTAAAACCTAACCGGTAGTTGCCATCTCACATAAGTGCATACCCTTAGGGTCAGCCTTGACTGTGACTACTCGATTATTACAAATGAACTTAATAGATTTATGTAAGGTAGAAGAGACTGCACCCATATCATGAATCCATAGTCTACCAAGAAGAAGGTTATATGGTAGCTTTTCTAACATAACATATACAAGGGTGGTTATGGTAATGGGTCCCAACCTCAAAGGAAATCCTATCGTGCCTAGGGCTTGTCGACCGACATTATCTAATCCAAAAATGTCAACAAAATAAGCATTAATAGAAGATGAATCAACATTAATCTTAGGAAATACATCTATGCTACATACATTGAGCATTGAACCGATGTCAACGAGAGTATGTCTAATATTGATATTGTTAATGTTAACTATAATCATTAAAGGATCCACTTGTTTCTACACATCCGTGGGAGGAAGTTCTTGCGGATAGAGCATGATATTCAATGAATCCGCATGAATATGAGCCATCAATGCATTAACATCCATCGGCCTAGTAGAGGCAGGAAAGAGGATCTTCTACAAGGCTTCCTAAAGTATACCTTTATAAACCAGAGCAGATTGAAGTAATTCCCACAGTGAGATCTTGGTTGGAGTAACACAGAGTTGCTCGACAAGATCGTAATAACTAGGTGCTTTAGTTGTAGGTTTAGGAGCTAAAGGAAGACTTGGTTTTTTATTCATTATATTCTTATAAGTATGGGCTACCACTCTACAAGAGGGATACATTGAGAGATCAAGAGAATCACTATCAAATGAAACACCATTAATAGAACAAATCCTTTTAGGAGAAGGAATAGCTAGCATTAGATAAATGACTGGTCTCTTAGGCCTTTGAGGGGTAGTAGAGACATAGATTACATTTACAAAATCATTACAACTAGTGGAATAATTATATGAAGACATACTCTCAACATTGATCCGAGGAGGATCAAATGTGGAAGGAGATTCATTATTCAATAACGCATCATCTCTACGAGAGAGTGCATCAGAACAAAGATGAGATTCATCATTCACAAATGCAACATCTCTAGAGGAGAGTGCATTGGAAGGAATATGAGATTCATCATTCACGAATGCATCATCTCCAAAAGAGAGTGCATTAGAATGAATAGAAGGTAGAGTAACATTAAGAAAGTTATCAATGATTTCATCTTCTTGTAACAAGATACCCTTCAAAGCGAGACGAATCTCATGAGAAGGATCAAAGATACAAAGTGACATGGGCAAAGCCAAGTCACCATGACATGCATGAAATGGAACATCATTAAAATTTTGAATAAAATTAGATACTAAACTAACAAAAGAGGATATTAAATCCATTTTGGTGACAAAACTAAGAAAAACCAAAAATCTAGATTTAAAAAAAAAAATCAGTATTTTCTAGGTTCTAGTAATTTGCATTTTTAGAGGTCTTTATTAGCGTAATTTGGGGTTGAAAATTGCATCAATCCCTAAATATCAGTTGTTGAAGGCACTGTATTTTAGGGACTGAATTAGTCCTCTTGGATATCTTTCCAACAGTGCAAATGGTTCTAAATTCTGAGCACCGAGTCAAAAGTTATGACCCTACCAAGTAGGGGTAAATAAATTCCTAGTTTTTGAAAAAGAGTTGTTCTTCACATCAGGTTCACCCAAATTTAGAGAAGGGGGATTTGCTACTCACGATTTGTCTTCATTCAGAGAGCCTCATGGGGTGAACTACCCTAAAATACCTCAAGGAACAGTGCAAGAGCTCTAGAATCAGAAAGAGCAAGTCGTGAATATTTTCTAGACAAACTGACAAGCCCTCGGCCAAAGGATGAAAGCGTGGGTCTAGGATGACAGTGAGGCGCACTGGCATCTCTCTGGTGTGTTGGCATCTGTACGAACTAGAAAGTGAGAATTTCATAGAAAATAGCTTAGTGACTACTAGTTGTTAGAATTGTCTATGGTTGCCAAGATCTTGAGACCAAATGGAAAGCACAAAAAGAGAGAATAGAATGTGACAAGAATAAACTGTATTCTTATCAATATGATTCAATGATAGATGTGATGTACAATGAGAGAGACCTTGGTTATATAGCTAAGGTGAGATGCAAGATGTCATAGGATTATGACAAGTGTCTTAATCATATGACATGAGACAACTAATCACATTTACCTAGGTTCACATGTAGTAGTTGTCAAAAGATAAGATGGCAACTAATGACAACTAACACCTTCTAAAAAGATTCCTTCCTAGGACCTAAGTAAATAAGAAAACAGATCAAAGTAATGCACCAAGAGACCCCCCAAGCAATATCTAATTTGGCACTTTATATTCAATGCGTTTACAGTTGCTAGATGCCAACAACAACAAGCTAGACTTGATCTTAGTGTGTAAAAATGCCAAAATAGGCCACAATATCAAGTACAATTTTTGGTAGAAAATGAGATCAATCTATTCATACCATTGAAAAGTACAGAAAAAATCATGCACTTTCAAAAAACTGCACTCAAAAATGTTACTGTAGGAGCAAGATATGAGCTCCCGAAGTTCTCAAAATGAGGACGAAGCAGCAACAATTGTGAGAATCTGAAAATTATGGAAAGACCAGACACCAAAGCCAAAAATTGATTTCACCACTATGAAGAGCACAAAAAATTATCCCAAATTAAAAAAAATCTCAAAAAAAGGAGTCAAAATGAGCGAGATATGAGGCTTCAAAGTTGGACTAAAAAATCAAAAAGCCTAATGGTGAGGGGGGAAATTTTTTTTGGAAAATGATGACACAGACTGACGTCAAAAAATCCTAAGATTAAATTTGATGGTTGGATGGGCATCAACAAATAATATGCCGCAGAACAAAATCTTGGCAGAATTTTCTGCATTGGCCATGGAATATTCCTTTTTCTCCCAGAATCTTCAAATTTTTAGCCAATGTTGAAATAACCACCGTCGAAATATTTTCCATCGCCTAATTTCTTTATAGACTACTAGTTAAATAGCTAACCATCACTGGTAGGACCCGCCACGGTGAATCAAGGTCCACCACATGGCGTATACCTGTACCATCTGCGGTCTCTGAGTTGTAGAGTACGAGTGTACAAAACCTGTATTTTTTTTATTTTGATTTTTTAAAACCTTTACAATAAATTTAATTGGTATGATTTTAAATTTTTCTAAAAATTTTTTTAAAAAATTTCAACTGGAAATTTTTATTTATTTTTTTGAAAAAATTGTACCCTCAATAATGATGGCGACTTGGTGGTCGTACGACTCTATGGGAAAGTTTTTTTTGCCTCACCAGACAACTGCTCTTATTTAGATGATTTGGCAGTCGATCTTAGGGTTTTTGGCCCTTTTGGACACGATGGCAGGGTTGGATTTGACCCAAAATGTTCCAAAATTGCAACTACCTTCTGGATCTGGCATCCACACTTCAACTTCAAACCCTCATAGATTTGGCCTCGTATGTCTGATTTGGACGAAACAAAAGGAAAATTTAACTTTCTTGAACACTCTGGATGTAATGGTGAGCTTAGATTTACACCAACAAGCTCTGATATGAACTTGCAGTAAAGAGAAAAAAATGGAACACCCCCAAATCTGGTAACTCTCTTAAGAAAAAGACTCTCCAATGGCACCCAACCTACTCTGTTACCATGTAGAATTGTCTATGGCTACCAAGATCTTGAGACCAAATGGAAAGCACAAAAAGAGAGAATAGAATGTGACAAGAATAAACTATATTCTTATCAATATGATTCAATGATAGATGTGATGTACAATGAGAGAGACCTTGGTTATATAGCCAAGGTGAGATGCAAGATGTCATAGGATTATGACAAGTGTCTTAATCATATGACATGAGAAAACTAATCACACTTACCTATGTTCGCATGTAGTAGTTGTAAAAAGATAAGATGACAACTAATGACAACTAACACCTTCTACAAAGATTCCTTTCTAGGACCTAAGTAAACTTAACATGTGTAAATAAGTCCCCTAGTAATGAATTAACTAGGTACAAGACTTTATTTACACCAATACTAGCAATCTAATCACTGAGAACTTCAAAATTAATGGAAAATAACATAATGTGATAAAGCTAAAATAAAGCGAAATAGAAATGATAAAGATAATAAGAGATAGAAATGAAATTCTTACAACCACGCAAGTGATGAAGCCTCCAACAAATGAATGTCTTCAATACCTACATGCATAATATTTGGAGAAATTGTTGGGGTTGTATAGGGGTTTTCCTCAATCAAACCCCCGTTTTTGTGTTCCCACCTCCACGGACAGCCAAAAGATAGAGAGAGTGAGAAAATGTGATGTGATAAAAGCAATCCCCACTCAAGGAGGAGAACCTGTATCAAGGAACGTAAGTGATAAAAGCAATCCCCATTCGAGGAGGAGAACCCGTATCACTAAACATAAGTGATAAAAGCAATCCCCATTCAAGGAGGAGAACCTGTATCATGAAGAAAGGATGGAATAGATAGGGGATATGGAATCCTAGGATGCTCACAAGCAGAAGGAAAGGGAGATAAAACTGCAAGGCTTAAAGAAGCCAAAGAGGGAAAGTGATAGCTACAAGAGCCAAGAGATTTGCAAGGAATGTTGTAAGAGCTTGAAAGTATTGTTGTAGCAAGATGTATGGAGTTGTACAAGAAAAATAACAAGAGAGAAGTGCTAGAGCCAAGGCTAGAAAGAAGCTAGAGCCTAAATGAATTGAAAATATGACTTTTAAAGAGGGAAAAGAAGCTTCCCAGACGGTTACAAGGCATCTCGATCTGTTACCACTGACAAAAGCAGGTGACAAGTGGCGAAAATGCATGGAAGTGGTCATTTGAACATTGAAACATCGCAGGATGCTAGTGTGGCATGTGGATGTCTATGTGGCACACTAGTGTCCAAACACATCATGCTACAAAATGACACAAATGGGAAAAGTACAAGATTCAATGCAAAGTGGACACACAAGGGTAGTTGCAAAAAAGTGAGCCTTTGAGCATCCTGACAGGGGAAAAGGTTGATGGAGGGGCTAAAATGAACCTACACAAGTACTAAGGGAGTGGACACTAAAGTGGATGCAAGAATGCATGTGAAATTGCAAGAGGTGCAATTTTACGACATTACATTAGGAACAGATCCATTAAGGCATATCTTAGGATGTTGTTGGTGAGTTGTCAAAAGATAAGTAGTTAATACTTTGGCATTGTTTCATCTATTTGTAATCAAGAATTTTTGATTGTTTGCTTGAAAGGTCTAGATTTTTATGTTTTGTTTGTTTGTTTGTTTGTTTTGTCAAAGGGTGAATGTGATGGTTTATTTATTATGTATGAAAAGTTTATAGTGGATTGTGATGGAGTTAGGGCTTTTTTTATTTTTTTTGAGTTTTATGATGTTGTTTTTGTTGTTTTTAGGGAACTAACCTAGGGAATCAGGGGCTCATAAAAGATAAGCCTTGCCTACATTGTACACATAGAGGCTTGTAGTTCACTTGGTTTGATGTGAACATGTTTTTGATCTTTTATGTTTTCTTCAAATGTTTTTGGATTTTGAACTTTTGTGAATGTTTTTGGATTTTGAACTTTTGGTGCTTTTTGGATTTTGAGGAACTTTTAGCATTATTTTTTGGATTTTGAATTTTTGTGACTATTTTTGGATTTTGAATTTTTTGACTAAGCATGATAGAATCCTAAGGAAATTGACCTATGGCCTCAGGGGCTGATAATACTTTCTTGTGTTTTACGCGTAGAGACAACGTAGTTCAACCAATGTTGACTCAAAGCATAAACTTTTTTTTGGGATTCAAACAACATTGATAAGTTGGATTGATATTCCACTTATGTTTCTAGAGGATATGTTGTAGGAAATCTACTTGAACTAGCCGTGAGGATCAAGCAAATTTTGATATCTTAGAAATTTAAATGAAGGAATAATCCAAAGTTGTTGTTTCTGGTTTTGTTGTTTTCTAGATATTTTTTATTTATTTTTTTAACCATAATGGGACACTCAAAGATCTAATCCATGATGTGTTTTCGAGAATTTTCCACCATTTTGAGACAAGACTACCTTTTCTCTGGAAATATAAACATTGATGGTACAACAAGGTTCAATACTCAATTAGTTACCAAGCCATGGTTGGACACATGTTTTATTATGGGATGAATGGGTGGATATGTTGGATAGTATCGATAGATAATAATGTGAGTCTTATTCAAACATAGTGCATGTTTGCCAGGTTTTCACTACGGTACCTATTCTAGGAGTGCCACAAAGTGGTTTTCACTTAAAGAATGTTTTATTTCTCTTTACTATTTTTCTTTCTTTTTGATTTTTTTTAACTTTTTCTTTTTTATCCTTTTGATTTTTTTGGATTTTTACCCTTTTTCCTGGGGTATTTTGAGATGCTTCAAGTATAGAAATTCTTGTGGTTGATGTTTAGTAGTTCGCCTAAAGGTTCTCCTTCAGGAGTAGCCAATTGATAAGCTCCAGAGTCATAGCTTATTGTGATGATGAATGG
>VDFB02279053.1:0-12343 GCA_007258455.2 Sequoia sempervirens
ATCCCCATTCGAGGAGGAGAACCTGTATCATTGAACGTAAGTGATAAAAGCAATCCCCATTCAAGGAGGAGAACCTGTATCATTGAACGTAAGTGATAAAAGCAATCCCCATTCAAGGAGGAGAACCTGTATCATGAAGAAAGGATGGAATAGATAGGGGATATGAAATCCTAGGATGCTCACAAGCAGAAGGCAAGGGAGATAAAACTACAAGGCTTAAGGAAGCCAAAGAGGGAAAGTGATAGCTACAAGATCCAAGAGATTTGCAAGGAATGTTGTAAGAGCTTGAAAGTGTTGTTGTAGCAAGATGTATGGAGTTGTACAAGAAAAATAACAAGAGAGAAGTGCTAGAGCCAAGGCTGGAAAGAAGCTAGAGCCTAAATGAATTGAAAAGATGACTTTTAAAGAGGGAAAAGAAGCTTCCCAGATGGTTACAAGGCATCTCGATCTATTACCACTGATGAAAGCAGGTGACAAGTGGCAAAAATGCATGGAAGTGGTCATTTGAACATTGAAACATCGCAGGACGCTAGTGTGGCATGTGGATGTCTATGCGGCACACTAGTGTCCAAACACATCATGCTACAAAATGACACAAACGGGAAAAGTACAAGATTCAATGCAAAGTGGACACACAAGGGTAGTTACAGAAAAGTGAGCCTTTGAGCATCCTAAGAGGGAAAAAGGTTGATGGAGGGGCTAAAATGAACCTACACAAGTACTAAGGGAGTGGACACTAAAGTGGATGCAAGAATGCATGTGAAATTGCAAGAGGTGCAATTTTACGACATTACATTAGGAACAGATCCATTAAGGCATATCTTAGGATGTTGTTGGTGAGTTGTCAAAAGATAAGTAGTTAATACTTTGGCATTGTTTCATCTATTTGTAATCAAGAATTTTTAATTGTTTGCTTGAAAGGTCTAGCTTTTTATGTTTTATTTGTTTGTTTGTTTGTTTTGTCAAAGGGTGAATGTGATGGTTTATTTATTATGTATGAAAAGTTTATAGTGGATTGTGATGGAGTTAGGGCTTTTTTGATATTTTTCTGAGTTTCATGATGTTGTTTTTGTTGTTTTTAGGGAACTAACCTAGGGCATCAGGGGCTCATAAAAGATAAGCCTTTCCTACATTGTACACATAGAGGCTTGTAGTTCACTTGGTTTGATGTGAACATGTTTTTGATCTTTTCTGTTTTCTTCAAATGTTTTTGGATTTTGAACTTTTGTGAATGTTTTTTTGGATTTTGAACTTTTGTGAATGCTTTTGGATTTTGAATTTTGTGACTGTTTTTGGATTTTGAATTTTTGTGACTATTTTTGGATTTTGAATTTTTTGACTAAGCATGATAGAATCCTAAGGAAATTGACCTATGGCCTCAGGGGCTGATAATACTTTCTTGTGTTTTACGCGTAGAGACAACGTAGTTCAACCAATGTTGACTCAAAGCATAAACTTTTTTTTGGGATTCAAACAACATTGATAAGTTGGATTGATATTCCACTTATGTTTCTAGAGGATATGTTGTAGGAAATCTACTTGAACTAGCCGTGAGGATCAAGCAAATTTTGATATCTTAGAAATTTAAATGAAGGAATAATCCAAAGTTGTTGTTTCTGGTTTTGTTGTTTTCTAGATATTTTTTATTTATTTTTTTAACCATAATGGGACACTCAAAGATCTAATCCATGATGTGTTTTCGAGAATTTTCCACCATTTTGAGACAAGACTACCTTTTCTCTGGAAATATAAACATTGATGGTACAACAAGGTTCAATACTCAATTAGTTACCAAGCCATGGTTGGACACATGTTTTATTATGGGATGAATGGGTGGATATGTTGGATAGTATCGATAGATAATAATGTGAGTCTTATTCAAACATAGTGCATGTTTGCCAGGTTTTCACTACGGTACCTATTCTAGGAGTGCCACAAAGTGGTTTTCACTTAAAGAATGTTTTATTTCTCTTTACTATTTTTCTTTCTTTTTGATTTTTTTTAACTTTTTCTTTTTTATCCTTTTGATTTTTTTGGATTTTTACCCTTTTTCCTGGGGTATTTTGAGATGCTTCAAGTATAGAAATTCTTGTGGTTGATGTTTAGTAGTTCGCCTAAAGGTTCTCCTTCAGGAGTAGCCAATTGATAAGCTCCAGAGTCATAGCTTATTGTGATGATGAATGGGCCTAACAAATTGGGTTCAAACTTACCTTTACCATCTTGATTCAGTTGTACCTTTTGATTCTCTTTAAATACCAAGTCACCAACCTAAAAATTTATATCTTTAATCCTTTTATCATTGCTTTTTTTGAGTGGATTTTGATAAACTTGAAGATGGTTTAATGCGCTCAAACACATTTTGTCTAGGAGCTCCAACTTATTTAATCTAGATACCCGATACTATTCATTGTTAACCATTCCTTGTAGTCAGATTCACAATGAGGGGATTCTGACTTCGATAGTTAAGAAAAATTATGATCCATAGACCAAGGAGAAAGTTGTGGCACATGTAGGTGTTCGGCTACTAGTTTGATAAGCCCATAGGGTTGGGTTCAGTTGCAAATGCCAATCATGGTCGGTGCCATTAATGGTCTTCTTTAGTATTTTCAAGATGGTTTTGTTAGATGTTTTGACCTGATTGTTTCCTTGGGGATAATAGGGCATGAAGAATCTATGCTGGAAATACAACTTGGAACAAAGCTCTCAGATGTCTTGATTCTTGAATGGGGTTCCATTGTTCTTTATGATTGTTTAGGGAATTCCATACCTACAAATGAGATAATTCAAAATAAAATTTGATTTTTTTTTTCTGATGATGTAGGTTAATGAAATTTCTTCTATCCATTTAGTGAAGTATTCAGTTACCGTAATAACAAAATTATGCCCTCCAGAAGAAGTAGGAGAAATCTTTCCTACTAGGTCTAATACCCACTGAAAAAAAGACCATGGTGTTGTGATGGGTCTCAACTCCCATGTTGGTGCATGAACAAGGTCACTATGCTACTAGCTTTGACAACATTTTTGGGAAACTAAATACACTCTTGTTCCATGGAGGGCCAATAGTACCCCGTTCTCAACAATTTTTGGACTAGGTTAGGTTCACTAGAGTGAGACCCACAAACACATTTGTTTAACTCTTGTAAGGAAATTTGTGCTTGTTCTACATTAAGAAATCGGAGTAACATCCATCCAAACTATGATGATATAGAGTATCTCCTAGGATTGTAAATTAGGAGGTCCTATGGCTAAAGGTCTTATTTTGTGTGGTTGTTAGGTCAAGTGGTATGATACCATGTTGGATGTAATAAAATGTGTCTTGGTACCATGGGGAGTTAGGACCAACAAAAACACACACTAGTTATGATTCTAGGATGTCGAATGCTGGTATGAGCAACTACAAGGAACTCATACTTGGGAATGTTCTGCGGAATATCAAGGAGTGACCTATTATTTCCATGGCATTGGCTATCTTGTTGTTGATTTTTGGAATTTGTTCAAAGGTTATTGTGACAAAATATTCCTTGAAGCTATCCACCATTATTTTATAAAACATCAAATTGTTTTCTTTTTTTGGTACTCATCATTCACTTGCCTGATCGCTAGTTGAGAATCTCCAAAGACCTGTAGTTCTTTTATCCTCCATTCAATAGCCATCTTGAGCCCTATGATTAGAGCTTCCTACTCTAAGATATTATTTGTGCATGGGAAAGCAATTTTGTAAGCCTTGGTTTTTCTATCTCCATGTGGTGCGAGAAATAGGATACCTGCTCCAGAGCCATGTTGAGTGTGGGACCCATCAAAATACAAGGTCCAATGGCTTGTCTGTTCTTTCAGCAATATACTCCTGTCTGGGAACTCTATTGCAAGAGGCTTGTGATCTTCCATTGGTGCTTCAGCTAGTTGGCTTACTATGATTTGTCCCTTGATGGTTCTCTTATCTACATACTCTATGTCAAACTCACTTAGAATCATTACCCTTTTAGCAATTTTTCCTATTAGAGTTGCTTTTGCTAGTAGGTACTTTAGTGGATCTACCTTTGAAATCAACTAGTGTATTTAAGATATAGTTTCTTAGATTTTGTGTCACAAATACGACCGAGAGACATGCTCTTTCTATGGGTGAGTATTTCAAATCATAGCCCACAAGTGTTCGGCTAATGTAGTAGATGACTCTTTCTTTGTTATTATTATCTAGTTGTGCTAAGAGAGCTCCCAATGTTGCTTGTGTTGTAGACACATAGAGTATCATTTCTTTATTTGGAATAGGCGCATCAAAAATGGAGGAGTAAGAAAGTATTCTTTGAATTGCTAGAATGCTTGATCACATCTCCCATCCCACTTGAATATGATGTCTTTATGTAAGAGATGGGTGAATGGGTGACATTTTTCTACCAATTACGTGATAAATCACCTGATAGATTATAGCTTCCCCTACAAACTTCTCAGTTGATTCAATGTCTTTGGTGGAGGAATATATTGTATTGCTTTTACTTTCATTAGATCTACTACAATGCCCCTTATTGACACTATGTACCCTAGTAGCTTTCTGGATGTTACTTTGAACACACTCTTTTTTAGGTTGAATCTCAAGTTATATTTTTCTATCCTATCAAACACCTTTGCAAGATTGGTCAAGTGATCTTCCCTTTTGAAAGAATTTTCTAGAATGCCATCCACATAGTCTTCCATGATTGTATGTAGCATATCATAGAAGATTGTTGTCATCGCTCTTTGATAGGTCGCTCTTGTGTTCTTTAAGTCAACTAGCATTACATTCCAACAGAAGGTCCCCTAAGTACAAGTAAATGCCATTTTGTGTTGATCATCAAGGGATATTTTTATCTAATTATACCTATAGAAACAATCCATTAATGACAGCATCTCATGCCCTGCTATTAGATCCATGATCATTTCAATACTTGGAAGCGAGAATTCATCATCTAGGAAAGCTTTGTTTAGGTCTCATAAGTCTATGCAAATCCTTATGCCCCCAGTGGGCTTTGACACTGGTACTAGATTTGATATCCATTTCAGATAATCAATGGGTTTGATGAAACCCACATCTAGTAATTTCTTTAGTTAGACCTTTACCAACAGTGCTATTTGAGGATGCATTTTCCTTAGTTTCTATTTGATAGGTTTTGCTCCAGGGGATACAGCCAAATAATATACCACTAATGTCAGATCTAGTCTAGGAATGTCCGCATAGGTCCATGCAAAGTTTATCTTTCTATTGTTGATGAACACTGTGAATTTTTATTTCTCTTCAAGATCAAGCGACGTTCAATGGTATGCAATCTTTGGGTTCTCATTCATGCCAAAATTGATGTATTTTGTTTCTTCCACTAGTAGCGTTGACGTTTCTTGATATTCAGATATGGGGAGATTGAACCCTCCATCTTTGGGTTCCTCAGAGATTTTTTCACCTTTAGATGCGTCCTTTATTTTCTTCTTTTTAGGATCCAATAAAGCCATGTTGTGGTCCTCTCTAGGGGATTGCATGTTTTTTTTATATTATATTTTTCACATTTTCGACTAGAATACAATCTCCCCATCGAAGTACACATCCTATTCGAGTTCCATGACGAACTCTACTTTATGATCTCTTGTTGGTATGTCCATTCAAAGTCCCATGAACTCTGTGATTGCTTCATCATTTTGGAATTGATCCAAAATAGGTGTATGTTGTTGTTGGTCCCAATTTATCAATTGTGGGAAGTAGAGGGGTAGGCTATCATCATCATCTACAAAACTTATACAAGCTGTTGAGATGGTTAGTATGGCTCTGATATCGTTCTCCCATTAGGTGTCTAGGTCATCATCACTTGAGGTAACAAAGGAAGGAGAATCCCATTCATACTCGTTAGAGTCTGTTCTAGAATAATGATAGTCATTAGGAATGGTTTTGATGGGTTGGATAGGGACCATGCTTATGTTGAAGCTCTCAAATAAGTCCTTGATGGGTAATTCATCATCTACATGATGGTATGTATCCAATGTCTTAACGCTAGTAGAAGACACTCGTTTCTTAAAAGAGATACATCCAATTTTTGGAGTAACCACGTCTTATGAATCATAGCCTAGTCCCACATTTTTCTTTCTCTGTTCCACTATGATAGGATCTCATCTACCTTGTTTGTATATCCCAAGGCCACCTATTCCCTGATATCCCATTTGTTTAGCTAATTGATAACATTTATTGTTAGGATTGATTAGAATGGGTTGTGGCTATTTTGGTTCCTTTTGGTCCTCTTTGTAGATCATTGATGACAAGTCTTCTTTGAATATCTCTTCATCCTTCATATCTCCCCACTTGGTGAAAATTGTGGGTTTGGCTATCATTTGTAATGTTTGAACATATTTGATCTCCTTCGGGCCTCCATAAACCTTGGGTGTTGGTGGAAGCATGCCAATACAAAATGCTTGGTTGAAGTGATAATTTCCATTACCCCTCCCAAGTACTTGAACCTTGGTTTTTTTTTTGGTTGCTCAATTTATGTTGCTTTAATTGAGGTTGATGGTAGTGTGGAAGTATCAACATATGAGAATGAATGAAATGATATGTCATTGCTAGGTATACATTGGATTTTATTATACTTCTCCTCCAATTTTGCACAAAAGTGGAAGGGTTTAGGATCAATGTATAATGTCACCTCCTTTCCTTTGTGAGGAAACTTTAGAAACTGGTGAAATGTTGAAGCAACCACTTGTAGTGCATGAATCTAAGGGAATCCTAGGAGGAGGTTATAAGGTAACTCAAGGTCAAGTACTTGGCATGTGGATTCTGTGATTGTTTGTCCTATCTACATGGTAGCCTAACTGTCCCTTCTGAATTCCTTTCAAGGTCATCATAGGCCCTTATAGTAATGTTCTTTTTTTTTCTATCACATCATCAAAATACCCCAACTATTTCATGAATTTTAAAGTACAAATGTTTAGACCTACACCATTATCTATCAACACTCATTTGACCATGTTTTTTGTGGACAACAATCTCTATGTAGAGAGCTTGGTTGTGGAATGAATTTTGTGGAAGGTCTTTCTCGTAAAATAATAAATGGTGATTGGCCGTGATTTTACCAACCATGGCTTGGAACATCCCCACCAAGGTCGCGGACCCTATGCTTTAATTCCTTTCTTACATCCCCATGCGCGATAATTTGTAGCCATTCCTGACTGAGATCTCTCACGAAACCCAAAATGCCAGATCTTCGATCCTCTTTCACCCGGATTTATCGACCCGATGATCGAACTGACCTGTTCGCCTGAGATAGCCGACTATTTGATCTCATCTTTTTGATCGAAATTATCCGACTTTTCTGAAATGATCAAGTCTTGTATGATGTGCTTGAGTCTCATTCATTTTTTGTTGTATGTCCTTTAATTTTATGGAACTCACATAAGTCCTCATTGTACCATGGTGTTTTGAAGCTCAAATCCTCATAGTTTGGGTGATCATTGACCTTGATGAGGTTTTGTTGCACTATTTTATGCTTGAACATCTCAAGTGGCTCTCCTAATATCATTAACTTCCTTTTTGTTGATCATATTTCATCTATTTCCCTCCTTGATATGTCTGTTAGATTACTGCTTGATTTTTTTGGGGATAGGTAAGTTGATTATTTTATGAATTATTAGGAGTATAGCTTAATTGTGCCACTTGAGGTTTGTTTTGAGGTACATTAGGATTTTGTAAATTCCATACTGCTCTAGCAGCCACTACCCCATTGTTTGTAATGTTTTTGTTCTTGGCCCAAATTTTAGGTTTCTCATTTGAATTAGAAGAACCGTCCCTTGGGTTGTTTAGCTTGATCACCCTCTTGTTACAAGGGCCTTTTCTATGCGTAGTCTCTTCTCAATGGCCTCTTCAAAGTTAGCAGGACACAACATGGTAAGTTGGTAGTTGACTTCTACTTGGACATTGGAAACAAATATGTCTAGTAGTTCCTTGTCAGAGATAGGCCATTTGCATTGACTAGCCTTATGTCTCCATCGTTGAAGATATGAGGTGAAGGATTCTCCTTGAATATTCTTAATCTTGTATAGATCCATGATGGTGATGTCTTGTTCTATATTGAATGAGAAGTGGTTTACGAATTTGGTAGACAGTTCATCAAAACTTTTGATTCTTGGTGGTAGATGGGTGAACCAATCCTTAGCATGACCAGTGAGGCTATGTGGAAAGAGTCTCACAGATAAGCAAATCATTTTGACTCCATGCATAACAGAAATATCATACTGTTTCACTGAATTTCTTTCCTTTATACTTTTCAAACTTCAGTATTTCAAAGTTTTTTCGGAAAAGGAAGCATAGTGATGGAACGATCAAAAGGAAATGGACATATATCCTGAAGGCAAGTATTTTGGTTTCATTCACATATTCGATATCTTTGATTCACTTGTGCTGTATTTCCATTTCTATTTTTGGTGTATGTTTAAGCATTTGTGATCTTGTATTGTAGTAAACCTTTCTACTGTATCCTACCTCATTTTGGTCATAGTTGGGTATCAGAGGTACACCTGGGTAACTATGTTGCGGTTTCCAAGAATTAAATCCATGTTAAAGAAAAAGGAGGCAGTGGTTAGGTCCTGGCTGAATGGAAAGGAGGGTTAGCTCATTAAGCTGAAATGCAAGGACAAATTAGCTACTTGTTGAATGGGCATATTAGCCCTTTTAATGGAAGTTGAGGGTTTAGCCCTTGTTCATAATATGCGAAGTAAGCCGCTCCTTTGTTGAATGGAAGAGGGGTTGGGCTCCCTTTAATATAAGGAGGGTTAACTCCTTGTTGAATTGAGGGTTAGTTCTGTTGAATATGTAAGTGAGGTTATCTCCTTGTTGGATGGAAGGAGGGTTAGCTCCTTGTTGAATATAAGGAGTATTACCTCCTTGTTGTTGTTGTTGAGGAGGGATACCTTGGTAGTGCATTAGCGGTACACCCTATTGTTGGGATGAGCCATATTAAATATTACCTTGGTGGTGCATTGGCAAGTTACCTTGTTGATGGGACAAATTGGGAAGGGTACCCTGTGGCACACCTTGTTGTTGGGGTAAACTGTTTTGAAGGTTACCTTGATAGTGCATTGGAATATTACCTTGTTGATGGGATGAATTGAGAAGGGTAATCTGTGGCACACCTTGTTGTTGGTATTGTTGATTGGGAATGGGACCATGTAGCCTAACTTTTTGATTGGAAAGGGTACCCTATGTCACACCTTGTTGTTGGGGTGAACTGTTTTGAAGGCTACCTTGATAGTGCATTGGCGGGTTACCTTGTTGATGGGATGAATTGAGAAGGGTACCCTGTGGCACACCTTGTTGTTGGTAATGTGAATTAGGAATGGGACCATAGGACCCTCCTTTTTTATGGTACTATTGTGGGAATTTCCCTTGTTGATTTTGTATATTTTGGGAAGGGTCGATATATGAAATGTTTTGAGGAATGTATCATCCTTTTGGTGGATTTTTTCCTTTTGATACGTATTGGGATGGACCTCCTTGATACTACTGGGCTACCACTACTTGTTCGATTTGGGATGGTTTTCTATATAAGGGGTTTTCCACTAATTGATCTTTTCCTTATGCAAATACGGGTGACATGTTTGGGATCTTCAATGGTTTGGGTATTTCTCTCACAACTGATTTATCTCCTAAGGGAATGAGATAAGGATCTTTGATACCTATGTTGAATTCTATAGAAAACTTAGCACCACTCTATGCTAGTTTTAAAAAGTAAGTGTTCATATCCTTTCTTAGGAGTTTGTCCATCAACTTGAGCACCTTGGGATTGTTCAAATGTTGAAATAGTTCTTCATCGTTTATTTCTTCCTCACTATCCACCTCCTCTATAACCATATCCCTTGGGTTCTTGTTTTCTCTTTCTATTGCTTCTTGTTGTCTACATATTACCTCTTCCTCACTAGGTGTTGTGTTGAATGTGGGTCTCTTTTGAGGTGTTTTGAGGTCACTTGGCCTATAGCCCCATGGGCCACTTTCATTGTTTGTGGTGTTTTTTGGGGGTATGCTAGCATTGCTTTTGTTTGCTTCCATGTTATTTCCATGGTGTGATCTTGTAATTGTCATAAACGAGTGCCAAGCTTTTGTGAACATTTTGTGATTCCTAACTATGGAAAAGAATGCTTTTGTTTTTGGATTTTCTATTTTAAGGAAAATGAAATTGCATTTTTTTTTGGGATTTTCTATTTTTGAAGAAATGGTGTTTATTTCCACATGGGCTCCAAAGTGATACAACTTCAAGAACTCAAGGATTTAATTGATATGCAAGTTTGGTTCGCCCATTAAAAAGCGAGTATAAAAGTTTCTTAGCAAGATGTTCCGGTTGTGGAAAGACTTCAATATGTGCCCCTTGATATACCTTGAACTATGACGCCTCTTTAAAAGGTGAAATATGGATTTTTCATTTAAGGATTTTGTTCTTTCCAGAGATCATGAAGGATTGATACTTATTGCCACACAGGAGGTGGTAATACGAGCCCTCCAACCATGAGATCTATTTTCTCTTCCTCTCTATCTAGGATGTTGGTTGTGTTTCTCCACTGGTTTAGTGTTTCCTTTGTCTCGAATATGAAGCTTCTCAAACTACTAATTATGTCTATTTTTTCTCCTTCAATCAACTCAAAGTTTGGTTGTAAGGTGTTGCCAAAATAGTGTGTCTCACTTTTGGGACATGCTGATTTTTTCTTCAAATCACTTTTTTTAGAAAAACTAATGATTTAAGCCTTGAGAGGTTCCATCTAAAGGTTTTTAGTTGAAGAGGGATAGATAATACCCCCTTGGATAGAACCCCTCTAGTATTAAATCATACCCATAATGGAGTCTCCTTTGCATCTATCAAAATGTTGTCAAAAAAATACTTTTTCTTTACCTTTTGAGGGATTAAATAATGTCATTTAAAAATTATATTTTACAAGATTGTAGCCCTTGAATTGAGATTTCCAGCAAGTATATTTTTGATATGTTTTCATTTTATCATGTATTTAATTTTCATTTTTTACTGAATATAGGTTTTTATTCGAACATCAAGTTCTTCATTTTGCAGAGGTGGAAAAATAGTAAACCATTGTAAAAAAAAATTCATAAAATACCCTTTCCCTAGGTATTAATGTCCTTGTTTCACAAAAAAAAGATAAAATGGATTTTGATATATACATAACAAGTTAGGTTGTATGACACACATGTATGTCCAAATTATAGTTACAATGACTTCAAAAAATAATTAAAAAAAATATATGTAACAAAAAATTATAGAAAAATATCCTTTCCCTAAAAATTGATGTTGAGAATCTATATTTCAAATTTTTTATTTTTTTCCTTTATAAAAAAAAAGTTATGTTGTACAACACAAATGCTACTTTCTAAAAATATTGTTTTCTATTTAAAACTAGTTATTAAAGGAGATGTTGAAAGATTCATGATTTATTTTGGAAAATTTAAAAATATATATATTTAGAATCTACACACAAATTTCCACAAATCACTAGTTTGAATCATCTTCAAATTCTTAATGGTTTAGATACTATAGGTCTCAGAAGATGAAGATTCGGTTAAAAATATTGATGTGAATGTCCATCTTGGGGAAAAAGTGAGACACAATATTGTGATTTCACCCTGACATCAACATCAACATATGATAGTTGGTGTAAGTTTCGATTGTTGATCTAGAGCAATTGGATGCCAAATGGTCATAAGGTGAAAGTGTTGGTGTTTTGATATGGTTGTTGTGATTCTCAAGACTCTAAGGTTTGAAGCAATGTTTTGGGATGACACTATTCTTGGAACTCAAAATGCTAAAAGGCTTGCATTGATAATTCACTTCTTCTAGAGGATATTATGCGGAAAATCTTACTTGAACTAGCCTTGAGGTTCAAGCAACTATTTATATCTTAGAAGTGTGAGTGAGGGAATAATCCAAGTTTATTTGTTTAGATTTTGATTTCCAAAAGTAGGATGGAGTGTTGAAAATGGATGAAGGACTATATGACATATCTTATGATTCCACTTGTTTCATTTTCAAAGGACTTGTAACCAATTTCAGATCATTTTCCTAATTTTCATCAGATCATAGAGAAAAAGCAATAGTTCTATAGCAAAAGCGGTTGAGAAAGTCAACTGCGACCAGATTATGGTCAAGTGCACTCAATTTTGAAAAGCAAGTGTGCTCAAATTTTTCAAGTACGCCCTTTGTGTGTGTTTTTTCCAAATTGATGAATTGCATAGTTAGAAGTGAGCTTTTTTGTCAAAAGTGATAGATTTGTAGTCAACTACGGTCAGAAAATTTTTTCAATTGTGGAACAAAATGTCAAGTGCAGCTAGTTTTATAGCAAG
>VDFB02279054.1:0-21191 GCA_007258455.2 Sequoia sempervirens
AGTCCTATTCAATATTAAAGGAAAGATTACCAAATTTCCAAAGTGCTTTCCAGTCTCCATCAGTCTCATAGGTGCACACATTCTAAATTATAGCTTTTTGTTTACTTTCATTTGTGTTTTTATCCATCTTTCTAAGCTTTTTACAAATGTCACTATGTTTTCAAACATTTCATATTTCATTAGTCTTGCATTCATAATCAATCAATTTAATTTCTTAGCTACATTTATATCATTGAATTTAGTCATAATTACATCTTACATTCCTTTATTTGAGTGAACCACCTTAATTTTAGGGTTCTATCTCTTTCTTTTTAGGTGAAAGATCCTAAGAGTGCAAGAGAAGTCCATAGAAACCACAAAATTGATGGTTCATTTTGGTGAACCTACATAATGAACATCATATCCTTTTGATTTGCATTTGCATTTGCATCCTTAGACTCAATTGCATTGATTTTTGAATTGTTCTTGCATCCTAGCACTTATTAAAATTACATTAGTGAAACTATCATTTAGAGATCATTATTGCATTGCATTTTTTTAGATCATTAAAAAATTATACATTTTCAGTGTTTATTTGCATTGTACAGACTTGAACACATCTAGAAAAAAGACAAAAAAAAAACTTTAAAAATATCTATCCTGACTCATCTGGCCACCTTGGGCTTAACTCAATCCTAGCAATCTTTTACATTAGTGTTTTCATAATCTCAATTTCTTGTTTTGGCAGCTTTATGGTTTTGGAATTCCTTTCTATTTTAGTTTAGTTACTTTTATGTTATATTTAAATCATTTTCATAAAGGGTATAAAAGGGATCATGGAAAAATAGGCTCCCTTAAGTGGGCTTATAAATCTCAAAAATTAGAGTTAGCAACTTGACGTAAAAATTTGAATAAGTTATGTATATTACTTCAAAATATGCAAAAAATAGTAGTAAACATAGAAAATTGAATGTAGGTTCTAAACTACTAGGTTTTTTTTTAAATCTATTTGGTGAAAATTTGAAATTTCAAGGCAGTAGCACTTAAATTTCAAGGAAAAAATAAGATGTAGGTGTCTATCTAACCACCCAAACCACAATAAAATGATAATATTTTTTTATAAGATTTTAGATACAAGTAGAGGACTCATGTCCTTATGTGATGCATATTTTTTTGTAATTTTTTTTGAACTAAATAATTAATTATGATTTTTTTATTATAAATTTTTTGAAAAATATAAAAACTCGTATGTCTAGCCACCCTAACTTGGTCAAAACTTCATGAAATTCATTTTTTTTAATCTTATAGTATGAGAAGCATAAAATGTGACACATGTTTCAGATTCAAAAAATGTGATATTGTTTGAAAGCTATAGATGTTTTTGAATCAACCTATCAATTAGGACTTTAGTTGTAATTCAAATAGAAAATGAATGATAATTATTTATTAAATTCAAAGTAAAGCATAATTTATATTTGTGGAAAGATGAGAATCTCTTTCAAAAACCCTTTTTGTTTCATCAATTTTGGGAAAAAAAAATCGTTAGCCACATACCCTACACATACCCATCATATCACCACTTTTTGGCCCATCATGATCCTCCACATTCCCTAAAGCATCATTTCCTTTTTGTGGCATTTGTGGATATTCTTACATTTTTGCACATTTCCTTTTCTACATTAGTTCTTGGTTCTTTAAAATTAGATCCGTCAATACATAAAATCAACAAAAAACCACAAACATCAAACCAACCTTTCAAACAAATGATTCAATTTAGAAATACCATCTCATCCAAGCCTCTTAGTAGTGATGATGTAGACAAGTTAGATGAAGTTCTTCAGGAATTTATCTCACTCACTTCATCCTCTAAATATTTCCATGAGAAACCTAAAATAATTAATGATAACCTATCCCTCAAAACCTTTAGTAGTGATGACCTTGACTTGTTAGATAAATCCCTTTAGGACTTCATCTTGCCTAGGTAATCCAATAAGGTTTGTTGTGCCCAACCTACACAAATGAATGTTAATGATAACTTACCCTTCAAACCTTTTAGTCGTAATGACCTAGATATGTTAGATGAATCCCTTCAGGACCGTCTCATGTAAGTCACCCATTAAGGTTTGTTGTGAACAATCTAAAACTAAGGATGTTAATGTGATTCAACCTCAACTCATTCTTTACCCACCCTCACATAAACTTCATCCTTCCAATAAACTTGAATTCACTCTTTACCCACCTAAAACTGATGTGTTGTAGCAATCCAGTAATATTACTATTGCTCGTACATATAATACTCGAAACAATCCACAACCACCATAACCAACCCCACCCTCTTTACCTATACCTAATCCACCTAGTGCTCCTCACTTTCCCTCACCGACAAAGAAGTATGATCTTGTTGAACAACTAAACAATACTCTTGCAAAAATTTTGCTTTGGGATTTACTTCAGAATTCACCAAATTACCACACTATTCTTCAAACATCCTTACAACACATAGTGGTTCCTCCTAGTACAACTCTGAATGATGTGGAAACTTTAATATGTAGATTGAATAAGGTTAATATAGACATTACTTTCCATCAACATGAAATCACTCTTTTAGAATTGCGAAAAAAAAATGAAGCCTTTATGATAATTGCTCAATTGAATTGAATAGGTATCAAAATAACCCTCATTGATAATGGTTTTTCCCTTAATGTGTGTAGTGTGAATCTCCTTGATAGATTGCATGTTGACAAGTCACAAATAAAACCTGATTCCTTATCCATTCGCGGATTTGACAATACAATAAAGCAACCGCTCAGTGTAATCACTTTACCTATTACCATTGGGTTGGCTACAATGCAAAATCCTATTCATGTCATGCCTTATGATCTTTCATATAATCTTGTTTTAGGTAGACCATGATGGATTCATGAGATGAATATAGTTCCTTTGACCCTTCATCACATATTGAAATATGTCTATAACAACAACATTTATCAACTTGAAATAGACCCTAAGCCTACAATTTGTTTGCATCTTGAAAAAGGAACCACAAGTCCTCTAAATACATTAATCCTAACATCTAATATATAACCTCTCGAAATTGAACAAGATGAGGAATCAATGTCTAAATTATTTGGTGATAATTGGGGATCTTTAGAATTCACACCTTCATTCATGGGCGAATACATAATTACACAAAAGAAAGATGAGACACAAGAACAACCAATCTCATGTCAACTCAAAACTCAAAAAAACCTTCTCAAACATCTATCCCCTCTACTTTGGAAGAAAACACAATGTATACAACAAATTTTGATGAGATAGATTATAAATCTCTAGCTAATCCAAAAGAAATGGAAAGACTTTATGGAAAGGCTATGAACTAATGAGACAATTAGGATATACTAGAAAAGGTTGTGGAAATCATGAAAAAGGTATTCATGTCCCTATATAACCTAATACACAAGAGACAAAAATTGGGTTGGGATATTCTTTTTCTAAAAGGACAAAAGCTACTCATTGACCTTTGAATATCAACACTATTACATGTCCACCAAAACACAAACTCACAATCAAACATCTTGAATTGCTTGATATGATCTTATCACCATCATGACAGTATGTTGACAGTGATGAAACTCTAAAAAAAATGTTAGGAGTCTATGATAACACATCCTCTACTACTCCCATGAAACGGGTTACTTGTGTAGTGATAATTACAAAGAAAAATGATAGTGATATCACTAAAGAACCATATGATTATGAAGTTCCTAAATCTAATGCTCTCCTTTTAGGAGATATAATTGATGTTCCAATGGACATAGATGATAAAGACAAAGTTATTAAGATTGGGAAGTGCCTTGACGATGAAGAAAAAGAGGATACTACAGCTTTACTTCATGATTTTTCTAAAAATTTTGCTTAGAAATATTCTGATATACTCCAAGGAATTGACCCAAAAATTGTGGCTCACAACATCGTCTCACTAAAAATACCAAACCTGTTCATCAAAAGATACGAAAAATGCACCCTAACATAGCTTTGCATGTTAAAGCATAGATTGAAAAACTCCTTGATGTGGGTTTCATTCGCCCTATTGATTATTCTCCTTGGATCTCAAATATTGTCATAGTAGCTAAACACGATAATTGTATTAGAGTATGCATGGATTTTTGTGATTTGAATAAAGCATCTTTAAAATATGACTTTCCACTTCCTAATATTGACATGATCATGGATTCAACTACTAGATATGCTTTGTTGTCCTTTGTGGATGGATTTTCTGGTTATAATAAAATCCTTATCAACCCTCAAGATCAATAAAAAACCACATTTACAACTGTTTGGGGAATTTTTTGCTAGGTTGTCATGCCCTTTGGTTGAAAGAATGCTGGTGCAAATTATCAACGAGTGATGACATTGATCTTTCATGATTACATACATAAAATATTGGAAGATTATGTTGATGACATCCTTGCTAAATCCTTAACACTACAAGACAATGTAAATGTTCTTTGGAAAATATTTTAATAAATACATAAATATAACATGAGATTAAATCCGAAAAAGTATGTCTTTGGTGTAGATAGTGGTAAAATTTTGGGGTTTGTCATATCTCACAGAGGCATTGAAGTGGACACAAAGAAAATTGATGCCATGATTAACATGCCACCTCCTAAGAATGCTTCTCAATTGTGCACATTACAAGGTCGAATTCAAGCTATCCACCATTTTGTGGTATCTTCAACTAATCACGCATTACCTTTCATGAATCTTCTCAAAAAGGATGTCCCTTTTAATTGGGATGAGGATTGTAAATAGGATTTTGAGAGTTTAAAGGAATACCTCACAACTCCACCTATTTTACAACCCATCATGCCAAATTTACCATTTATCCTTTACATCACAGTTTCAACCCATGCTCATGCAACATTATTGGCTCAACAAGATGATTATGGAAAAGAACATCCTATTTATTACATTATTCAAACTTTGATCGATTATGAAACTTGCTATTCACCAATTGAAAACAATGCCTTGCTCTTGTATTCACTACTAGTACATTGTGACATTATTTACTAAATGCTGAAATACAAGTCATAACAAAATTTGATAGCCTTAAACATCTTTTTAATAAAATTTATCTCTCTCGATGCTTAGCTAAGTTGGTGTTGTTGTTAACTAAGTTTGACCTTAAGTTTGTTTCCCAAAAAGTAATCAAAGTACAAGCTTTAACCAATCACTTAGTTGATGCCCCTTCTCCTCTTTCTTTACCTAATTATGACTCCTTTCTTGATGATAGTGTCTTGACCAAAAATGTTAAAACATGGGAATTGTAATTCTATGGATCCAAGTGTCAAACAGGTTATGGTGCTGGAGTGGTATTAATTCCTCTTGATGAAAAGCCTATTCCCTTGTCCTACCGCTTAAATTTTCTACGCAAAAATAACACTACTAAGTATGAGGCATTAATCACAGGATTGTGAGCTGCCTTAACCATGGGTGCTAAAGATATCAAGATCTTTGGTGATTCACAATTCATAATCAAGCAAAATAAATGGGATATATCAAACTAAACATGAAATTTTTTCAAAGTACAAGGATCTCACACTGAAACTATTAGAGAATTTTGAATCATTCACCATTGATAACATCCCATGAAAAGACAATTGACATGCAAATGTGATGACGAGTGAAACCTCTCTTATATCCCCAAACGATCCTTCAACAAACTTTAACCTTTGTTACTCACCCCATCATGAAACCCTTGATTGATACTTGCTTAGAAAAAACTTTAACCACAACTCAAGAAGACTCGTGAGAATGGTATGATACAATATACAATTATTTAAAAGATGGTACCATTCCCAAAGCCACAACAACAAATACTCAAAATTGTTTACACAAACTACCATCCAAATATATGATCCTCGCTGATGTGTTATATAGAAGATCCTTTAATGGTCTCTTACTAAGGTGTCTTAAGGACTTTGAAATTCCTATAGCCCTTGAGGAGGCTCATGCTAGTGTCTATGGAGGTCATTTTGGAGGATGGTCATTAGTGCAAAAGCTCATCCATATGTGATATTATTGGATACATATGGAGAAAGAATACTTCGCTTATGTTAAACGATGTCACAAATGTCATGAACATAGCAATTTGATTCATGCCCCTACTTCTGAGCTTCGTGCCTAAATTCCCATTTGTCCATTTTCGATATGGGGATTGGATTCTATTGGAAAATTTTCACCTCCCTCTTCTACTAGACATACATTTATAATAACTCCAACAAACTACTTCACAAAATGGGTGGAAGCTATTCCTCTTCGATCAACAAATGCTGAAGTAATTTGTCATTTCATATTGTAACACATAATTGTTCACTTTGGACTTCCTTCTGCAATTGTTTCAGACAATGGAACCCCATTTAAGAATAACGAGGTAAAGAAATTTCTTGAAATGTTCAAAATTTAACATCAATTTTCTACACCATACTACCCGCAATCCAATGGACAAGCTAAAAGCACTAACAAGATTCTTGAACAAATCCTAAAGAAAAATATTAAGAAACATCATAAGGATTGCCATATGCAATTACATTATGCACTCTTCACTTATCAAACAAGTGTTACTTTATAGATACGAGAACTACACCCTACAACCTTGTTTATGGTATTGACATGATCATGCTCTTGGAGTTAGAAAATCCTACACTACAAATTTCTCTTGAAGACCTTATTGATGATGCCACTTATAAAGATCAATGATTGCATTAGCTTGAGATGCTCGATGAAAGTGCATTAATGCTCTTGAGCATCTCGAAGCTTACATTAAACAATTACAATGAAAACATCACACTCATGTCATTCCTCAAACGTTTCGTAAGGGTGATTTCATTCTCTATGAGAACCAACGCAATACTAATGTTGACCATGAGGACAAAGATAAATTCATCCCTAATTGGTTAGGACCTTACATAATCACTACTTGTTATGGTTCTGGTGCTTACGTCTTAATTGAACTCAATGGAACACCCCTTAAGGAACCTATTAATGCCTTGCATTTGCATCAATATTATCTCTAGTCTTCCTAAATAGTATGGATTATAAAATAGTGTTGTCTAATGTTATTTTGTTTCCTTCTAAATAACTTTCAAATTGCTTTGTTCTTGACAACTGATCATGTGTTTGTCTTGAACACTAAGTAATTATTTAAGTTTTTTTATAATTACTTTAGATCTCATACTATTCATCCTCCAGTTATGTTAAGTTTGATCCTTATAAGCATTATAATTGTATCTAATTTAACATAATATCTTTAATTCAACAATGTTATATCTAAAGTGAAATTGAAATATGTTTTATATTATATCACATCAATCATGTTAAATCATGTAGTTATTAATTAAATACTTTTAATTAAGTTATTTCATTAATCACATTGCCATTTAGCATTAAAACACATTAAGATAAATTGCAATGACATCAAATGCTTATATATATATATATATATATATATATATCTCAAAAGTATTATATACATGTCATCATCATATACATAAACACCAAGGTCTGTGAGAGCTAGACCCCTCGGGCTTTGGCACCTATGATCTGGTCCCTTGATGTTGTGAGATAAGCATGTGTGATAATGATCATGATCCATCGACTCTGAGTGCCTACTCTAGACCCTGTACTCGACTAAGAGCCACAAGCCAATCCTCTACCATATGATCCCTCTCCAATCATACATGTGCTAGCTTTGCATGTAGTCTCTCCACCTCTACTGGAGTCTAGGATGAATTTCCTTGGCCCTTAGCTCGATCGAGTCATCTCCTCACACTCTCGTACGATGCTTGTAGCCTCGTGAAAGGTCTGAGTGACTCTGGCTCCTCCTCCATGATTGGTGGAGGCACATAGCTAGGATGCATATCCTCTCCATCGATGGATGTAGGGACTATCTCTATGGCAACCTAATAATAGAACTCTCACCAATCTCTCATCATTCCTACAAGATAGAAAAGGTACATAATCAAGAAACATCATCATGATATATAGCTATACAGCATAAAACACTAAAGTACATGCATAAAATTAAATATCATCACCTATATCTCTAATAGAGTGAGGGATGTGAACCTCATCTTGTTTGGGGAGCATGGAGGATGTGTTAGCCTCTCTCTGACCCTGAGTCCTAATGTCTATTGTAGCTACTGCACATGATCTTGTCACATGTGTGTGTGAGGACTCTCCTCACTCGTGATGATCCTCAGTCGCTACCTCATCACCCTCACTCAAGGGTGGTTCCTCCTCATACTCCTCATAATCATCATCCTCCTTCTCTCCTCCATCCTAGTCCTCATAGTTAGGATCATCCTCTGAATCATACTCATCATTGATAACATCAGTAAATATATCTATTAGCATGTATTGTACATCCTCGACCCTATCCTCTGGATCATATCCCTCATCTAGTGTTGGTCTTGCATCACATATAGTGACATCCATGGGAAATACAGGAGTTGGTAATGTCAGTTACCACCACTCCTCATGGTCATTTATGCTGCCAACATCATCAATGTCGGTGACTGGTGATTGATCATGATCTGAAACACCAGAATCACTCTTACAGATATGATCTATAGTGAGCCAAATAGTATCACCCAGCCTCTCGGCACTCCACACTTATTGCCTAATGAAGGGGTGTGCCCTCAGTGGTGTCTGCACCTACCCAAACTATCACATGACTTGACCATAATAGAATGGACGTACAACATAGTCATGACACCCATCTAAAAATCTATCCATCTGCATCCTCCTCAGCTGTCCTGTGGGATCTAGCCACTATATTGTGAGTAGATAAGGTGTCCATAGGATCTCATCCTCATCCAACTAATAAAATCTCACTCTTCAAAAATGTAGATCTTTGTACTGTCACAAGGATCGTAGTGGATAGCCGAAGGCTTATGGATATCCTACGGTTATAGCACATGGGAACCTGACAGACCTGGTGCATGTAATATGCTTGAGGAACCACACCTACAAAAGTGTGCAGTGCACCATATTGTTGATCTCTCAAAACAAAAATTGGCCAAGATCATAATAAAGATGTGGGTATGTGCAGGATCATCATGGAAAAAATAGGCCCTTAAGTGGCAAAAAAATCAGAAAAAATAGAGTTGGGCAACTTGACGTAAAAAATTGATTAAGTTATCTATATTATTTCAAAAATATGTAAGAAAAGAATCTATAGAAAATTTAATTTAGTTTCTAAACTACTAGGTTTTATTTAAAAAAATCTATTTTGTGAAAAATTTGAAATTTCAATGCGAGTACTTCTAAATTTTAGGGAAAAAATAAGAAGTAGGTGTCCTATTTCCAACTACCTTAACCTGCAATAAAATGATAATATTTTTTTTATAATATTTTGTGATATAAGTAGAGGACTCCATTTTGATGTGATGCATATTTTTGCAATTTTTTCCAAGAAAAATAATTAATTATGAATTTTTTATTACAACTTTTAAAAATATAAAACTTGTATGTCTGACCACCTTAACTTGATCAAAAACTTCAAGAAATTCATTTTTAAAATCCTATAAGATAATGTAAGCATAGAATGATGCATGTTTCAGATTCAAAAATGTGATATCATTTGAAAGCTATAGATGTTTTTTCTATTAGCCTATCAATCGTGACTTTAGTCATAGACTAAAATAGAAAAATAATAATTATTTATTAAATTCAAAGTAAAACATAATTTATATTGTTGGAAATCTAGGAATCTCCTTTAAAAACCCTTTTCATTTCATCAATTTTGGGTAAAAAAAATTCGTCAGCCACATACCCTACAAATACCCATCATATAGCCACTTTTTGGCCCAACATGATCATGCACATACCCATGTGCTAAGATGCAACATCTACATGCATAGACTATCCTATATGCTTCACCATCTTGAAAATCAAGTGTATCAACCCGTCATCTAGTTGTGTCACTCATCCATTAGGATTGAGAACAAGAGCCATTGTATGCATCATAATCTGTCTCACAATGGGGGCTCATGAATATAGAAGCATAGGAAGCTTGATTCACACTCTAATGTGCTCATCATGAATAGGTCCACCTAAGTAGTATTGCATGTCCACATTCTTCTCATAGAATGACCAATCCCCTAAGAAATATACCTGCTCTCCTCGAATAGGAACTCAAAGAATACAATTTACATCCTCTAGGGTGATGGTCATCTCCCCGGTCGGAAGATGAAATGTACAAGTATCAGCGTCCTAGTGCTTGCATAATGCCATTAACATGATTTCATTGTATCACATAGGTGGCATCAGATATTCCCAATAGATGCCTACTGCATGTAGATGCTCTATCTCTACTACTGGCAGTGTTGGGGCTAAATCTCAAAGAAAGCTAATATGTCTCCCTCCTAGCCGTTGTCATGACCAGGATGGAACCTATCAAAATCATAACAATATGCTCTAAAAATTTATCTAATATCTTCAATTTTTACATTATTCATCATGGAAGTGTGCTAAAGTTTATCTAGTGTGCTTTCCTAAAGGCCTTAGACACTTTAAAATCCTTTTGGGACACGTTGCAAACAAATGGGACACTTTGCGAAAAAAGGGGACACTTTGAAAACTATTTTTTTCCAAGATCCTAAATTAACCTATAAATGAATTAAAAATATCAACTCATGGGTAAAAGTACAAAGCTGTGTCACACTTTATAAAGGAATCGACCAACATGAGAAAAAGTTCTCAACTTCAACCACATAAAAGTGATATTTATGTTTTGAATTTCAAAATGATGTAAACTAAAAAAATGTAGAACTTTTGTTGAAGTTTATTCTTGTAATTTTTTAAATTTAAAAAAAAAACATTTCATATATTTTTATCAATTTAAAAGCAGATTTTTCGTTATTCTGAAAATTTCAAGAAAAAGTGACATTCAGTTGATGTCAAGAAACATACCAAAAAAAAAATCATTTTCTCTTGATATTTTTTTTCCTAGATAGCGGACTTCAATATCCAGGGCATGGAAAAAAAGTGAAATTTTGATGTATATTTTTCTTGTAATAACATTTTAAAGTCAAAATAACCTGAATTTGATAGATTTCAGTTGATGTCAACTATTGTTTTTTTTTTTTTTCATTTTCAAAAAACAAAATATACTCTTTTGAAGAGGATTCTCTCCTCTAGGGCATCATATATTTTGCAATTTGTTTTATGATGATTTACTATTTTTTATTTAATTTCAATTGAGCCTCTTTTTTACTATTAACAACCTACTTGCAATATTTTCAAATATTTATATACTAAAATTAATCAATATATATATATATTTGGATTCAAAACTGTGAGCCCTACAAAAGGGTATTTTTATTTATTTATTTATTTTTAAAAATGATTGAAAAAATATTCAGTAGAAGTTGAAAATTTCTAGAAATTAGATACAATGGTGACTTTGCTGCCATGTCACCTACCATGTGGATGGATTCAGCCGAATGGGATTTGACCGAATCCAATTCAGTCGAATAATGTTTAGCCAAACCTTATCTAGCTGAATACTATTCGACCAAATAATATTTGGCTGAAACACTTATTTATTTGAAAAAAAATAATTTGATTGTTTCCATTTCCATTGAAGTTCTTTTTGTTTTCATCAATTGTGTAATGAAACATAAAATGGCTATTTTTTGATTTTTTGAATATGTTTTTTAGATTTTTCCTATTGTTTGTCTAGTTTTTATTGAAATAACTATTTAAGTCAACTTTTATTAGTCTTTTTTTTGGATTTTTCCATTTTTTTCCACTTTTTAATGAGTAACTATTTCTATTATGATTTACTTTTTTCTCTTAAATCATTGAGCATTTACTACTGAACAACAAGATTCTTTTCTAATCATTTGCATTTTTCACAGGGTTGAATAGGAAAATCAAGAATCTACTACATAAGGCTTGGTAACGTCTCCCTACCGTGGCTAACCCCAAAGGACAATTAAACAATAAACACAGCACAATTTTTTTTTAAAGTGCAAAATATAAACATTACAAAATACACATTAAAGTCATGACATGAATTCCATTTAAGCAAATTCACTAACACATATACCCGTACACGAAGAGTCATTACTAGACTGAAAGATCCACACAACAACAATAAAGAATAAAATCCAAAGATATAATCCATAACAAGATAAACATTAACAAATGTAACACATACATGATAATTATTGATAAGGAACCATCTGCATACAGAAATACAACATATGCATAATTAACTTAACATATTGAATTACAATTGCCATGGTCAATAACCACACTGAGTTAACATTACATTACAGTACAATGTTCTAGAGGTACAATGATACAAAGGTGTTTCCAAACATAAATGGAAACCATACACAAGAATCATGATACAAATAAATAGATGAAAACTGGCTCCAAGATGGATACAACACTGACGTCACTGCAACCGCACCTCTCAATCCTCGACTGGGGACCCAATGGGGTGCTGAGCACGTTCCACCCGACCATGTGAGTCTGAAGACCCAACCCCCGTGCTAGGAGCTAACAAGAAAGAGTCTTCAACCAAGAACATCCAAAAAGGGAACCACAAGACTCAACAACATACAAAAGTATCATAAAACTCAAGGATTACAATGACATCCAAGAGTCAACATAGTAAATTAAGATCACAAATCCATTCATGTAAATCAAAGAAATGACCAATAAATAAGTAACCAAAGGATGATCATGAAACACTTCCAATCAAACTGAATTAATAAACGTAATACAATTTCAAATTGCAATTAAATAATACAATAACATCATATGATCACTGTACCAAAAGAGTACAAGGTCATAAGTTAAATATCAACAAGATCATACAAGACCACAAAGTACACCAAAGATGTATCAAGACAATAATCATAAATCAGGATAAATCCAAATATCAACAATCTAAATCAACTCCCATAACCTACTTCCAGAGGAACACAATAAAGTAAAACACATGGGCAACTAGGGGAGAGTGTCATCACATAGTCCTACATGGGTTGTCCTGTGCTCTTCATCCCAAATGGAGGCGCCGGTCCCATCTATGGCTGTCCTGTGCTCTTCCTCCCAACTAGAGGCGTCGGTCCATAGGGTGACTCATGCAGAGCCGTAGACCTCTCGTGAGGACGAGGCCACGACCTTGCCAACCACGGCCTTCTCAGCCTCCCATTAGTCTGCAGAAGCACTAATGAAGATGAGGCATCCATTTTTTTAAAATATTGCAATGATGTTACTACCCAACCCAACCCTCCTAAGTTAATTATTAGGTTTTCACTTATTTACTAACTCACTCGTGGGTTATCCTGAGCTCTTCCCCTTAAACGGGGCGCCGGCCCCCACGAGGAGCCAGTCTCCCTAGAGACCCAACAACATAAAAATCAAGGGTTGTACCATCATAATTTGAACAAAGAATCACAACATAAAAGCATGCGAGGCATTATCCATCTCACTAATAAGTACAAAATCAGAGTCTCAACAATGTTCGTACAACCCTTTCAAAATAATGAAACCAAAACACTTGCCACATCAAGGGCACAAAAGGAGAGAACATCAACTGACAATCAACTCAAACCTCTGGAAGCCAAAAAGAATGAAAACCCACAACCAAGGGTAAAATGAAACAACACAAGTTTTTCCCTAATAATTCCAACACAAGGATAAAATTTCCTCAAATATGAAAGTTACTCATAAAAGCCATGAAAAGGAAAGATTCATCAAGACCCATCCACAAATCAACAATGGTGTCACCTCAAAAGGAATCATAGAAGAAAATCAACCTTTAATTCATAATAATCACACAACATCCAAAAGCCACCAACTAGGCATTCCATGGGAGACCTCAATTTTCTCCTCACAAGAATCCCTTAGAGTGGTACAAAAAAATTACATTCATAAAATCAGCAACATGACAATGACAACAATAATCCATTTACATTCCCAAATAAAAACCAACCTACTCAATAACAAAACAATTACAATCTCAAGGTTCTAAATCACTATCCATATAAGAACCTTATTTAATAGAAACTCAGATTGTTATAAAGACTAACTAACAAATCAAAAGTAATAATTAAGAATGAAAACTCAATTCAAGGGACAATTTTCACAATAACACTCAACTCAAGGAATAATTTATTTCATTGATTCAAGTTTATAAAACTACCATAATAAAGACAAATAGAGTTACAACAATACTTACCACGACTAAAGATAACGATTAAATTCTAACATACACAATTCCTCAATCAAAGGGTTATTACAACCACCAATTGTAAGATTACCAAATGCAACCATATAACCAAACTCTCTAATGATCCCAAAGGATCAGTATACTATTTCCCTTCTGATCAATTTACCGTAACCACAAGATCAAGTAACTAACAAAATGCAGCTTATGTCCCAACCACATATACTTTTTCAAGTCTACTATTTTAATATGACAACTACCAAGTGTGGACTCCTTAATAAAGTATTGAACTAATATACTACAAACATTCACTGATAAATTTAACCACTAATAATAAAACATTCTATTTATCTTATCCAAAATAAACTCATTTAATTGAAAAGAGCCTAAAGCTATCCAAATGTATATTTACACATAAAAATTTCTCCTTTAATTACCATTCAAGTATCCTTTTTAAGGTACTCTAAAAAATAATCAGCTTACATTATATTTATGCGCTTATGATGTATAAAATATTTAAAGGGAACATAACCTAACTTTTTATTTATATTTCTCATTGTTATAATGTTATTTTTATTATTATTATTATTATTATTTTACTAATAAGTCAATTTATCCTAACAACACTACTAATTATAAGAAATACTTTCTATGATAACCATTTATTAACTAGACCATTTTCTCTCTAGATAACATATATATATATACATATATAACTAACAAAACATACATATAAATATGCACTCGTCCAACTTAAGTCTCAATGAATATATTCATGCGAACAAGTATTCAAGTAAATTCAAACTAAATAGTCCCCTCTAATCTGAAATCAATTGATTCATTTACATACTTAACATATAAATATTTATAAAATTAATACACGTAGAAATCGATTCTTCCTATAACTATAATATCCAAATATACTTATACATATATATCATTATAAAGGAGCAATACATATTCCTATTCTTGAGGCTTCGAAGGTCACCCACAATAGGTCGATAGGTGATTAATATAATCATAATATATATGCAAATGCTAAGAAGATTGAGTACATCGAATTCCCCAATCATCCTTTGTGAACAACAAAGACAAAGAGAGACGGCCTTGCACTCACAGGCTCACGAAGGAGTTGATGCGGATATCTCCAACCACCTATATATATATATATATATATATTTTGATATACATTTATGCAACTGCAGTGATCCAGAATAGACTTGCAGGCAATGTAACGCCCAAGAAACCGCCTAAAAAGATGAATAAAGCCACATTGAGCATTAAATGGTATTGTGAAAAGACAAGTTAAAAGGTGAATAACTATATTATGGAGAGGACGCGCTTAAGATTTAGCCCGCTATTTAAAGTATCAACTATTGTCATCAAAAGAATAAGTGACTGCGCTGAGACTGGTTGACAGAGAAATCAGAGAAATTATTTAATTTACTAAGTCTAAAGTTGCAGCTGTGATGGGTCGCCAATGGTATCAGGGAGATTATTTAATTCTGTATAATGTCTCAACTCTAAATGCTGAAGCAGTGACAGGTTGCCAAGGGTATCAGGGGAATTATATAAATTTAGATTACCAGACTATGCGAAGGAGCTCAGCTAAACACTTTATCCAGTAACATCAATTTCTCTCAGCTACAACTGAATGGAGGTAAATGGCAAAGGCTTGAAACATTGCGCAGACCAAGAGAATTAAATAATCTGCTCATGGGTCCACAATTTCTTTGTTTTAATCAAATCCGCTTCATTGGATCACACTCTGTGAAGACACCAAGCTTCCTCCAAGTTTGAGATGGTTACGGTTGCAAAAATGTGAGAAGCCATTTTCTTTCAGCCTTATGAATAATATTTGGGATTCTGAGAATAAAATCACAGAGTTTATTTAAATCTATCCACCCTACCATGTTTAAGTGCTGCGACAGGTTGCCAAGAATATTAGGAAGTGAATATTGGAATTTGGATATAACGCCATCTACTTGCAATATTAGACAAGACAAAAAAGAAGGAGGAAGGTGAGGAGACCTTCAGGTTTTTAACATTTAATCTTTGTTTAAAAGACACAGAGTGAGGAAGGAAAATACACTATTCCAACTCAGATAAAAGAAGAGAAGCCCGAAAACAAGTCTAAGTCACTGACCAGGTTCACAACAGAAGGAGTCTTCTGTCGGCCAAACCCAGTATAAGAATATTGCAAAAGATTAGATTCGAATGCTATCAAAAGCCAAGGAAAATTCCATGTGATTTCATTATATTCTAAATGATTTTCAATTATGATTCTAGATCCTTTCGATACAGGTTAAAAACAAAAAGATTTGTTTACATGCTTCACATAAGGGCTCGATTTGGTGAAAGGGAAGATGACCCAGATCCAATTCAAATTGATTGGGGCAGAGAACAATAAGTTGTCAGTTCTGAACCCTAAAACTAACAGTGAATAAATTAATGATTCAAATAGTTTTCAAGTTGGCATTGGGTTACCAGAGAAAAAAAAGAATGAAAGATTCTTCACTAAGAAATTTTGGCATAAAAGTCTTCACTGTCATGACAGAGATAACCAGAATCGACCAAGAGACAATCTTCTCACACTACGATGCTTGACTTATAATATTCATCAAGAAGTTTTCAATTAAGATTAAGATATCTCGATAAAGACTTTATTCGCACTTATCAAATACTATTACTTGCCTGCCAATTGAAGATTTCGGTGGTCAGAGAAGAATTCAGAGTGCTACTTTAAGAATACCCGAACAAGTGGAAGGACGACTAGACTTCCTCTTCCAGAGATTGAGTCAGACTATCCACCAAGTTTCCAATGCCTCCTGAACAGAGATTCAAATGGAAGATGCAACCCCAATCGTATTTAATAATGATGTTAAGCTACCACGACAAGGATAGAAGAGTGATTCTTCTTGGCTCGTCTGGAGATTAAACACTGGTATAATGCTTCAACCAAATACGAAAAGAGGAAGATTGTTGTTTTTTTTTTTTTTAAATACAGGAAAGGTGGAATAATTTGCAAACTAAAGTTCTGAATGGAGCCGGGCAATAGCCCCCGCAGTTGCCATGAATATTTCCAGTAAGGAATTCCCCGTTCTCTTCGACTTCCAAAATGCTCTATCTCCCCCTTTCTTTCCAGCTTTTCTTCTTTATAATTTGTTCCATGGTGTCTTTTCCACTCCCCTCGGGGAACCATTCAACTTCCAATTGCTTGATAGGTGAAGTTCTTTCCAGCTTCTCTTGTCTTTTACACTTCCCAAAAATCTTATCACGATTTATTTAATTAATAAACTATTCACTTTCCATTTTCCAATTGCCTTCCTTTTTATTATTTTCTTTTCCAGATTATTTTGTTCATCAATTTATCTAATAATATCACTTGTGCTTTTAACAAATTAGTTTAATTTGATTATTTGATCTAAATCATTTGATTTAATTTAATTGATCATTATTTTAATTTCTAATCATATTTTAAATAACCTTGGAAATCACTTATGATTTAATTAGTTATTTAAACATGATTTCTAACATATGATATTTTTCACACAATTAAATAACATAGTAATCAATGAAGCACACACAAATACTCACCAACAAATTGCAACAACCGACACGAGGCATACGAACTTGGTAATTTTTTTAATTATTTTTTATTTTTTATCTATTTATATGTCTGTTGCTAGATTATTTTATGTTCATGCTTATATTCTCTTTGTGTTTTACTATGAATATTTGTAGCTAATGCTTAGACTAACAAGTGGTGTAGCTATCGACTATTGAAGAATAATATTGAAAAACTACTAATCTGTGGTTTTGCAGGATGTTTGGCCAAATAATTTTTGTTTTTGAAACCAATTGTCTTTTAGCTTAGAACACAATTCAATTGGTGCATTAAAACAAACAATTGTCTTTCACCATATAGATTTAACTAGGGGATGAATGTACACTATTTTTTATGCTTGAGATGGTAGGGAGTATGCTCTCACCCTGTGAACTTGGTGATCAGAAACTAGACCCATCTTCTTTGTATGTGTTTAATCCTTTAGAGGGATTTCTTTGGTGGGAAAAGTACTCACTCCAAGGGAACAACCCAACTGGTAACAGGGTAAAGCCAAGCTACTTCCAACTTGTATATAAAATGGGTGCTTGAAGAAAGTTCAAGTACCACGAGCGCAGATGTGTTATGCTGACAAGTGAATCCCCATAAACCATGTAGAGCATAATATTTGTAGGATAGGAATCCTCCCTATTGGAGCTAATATTTTTGCATGTATAACCACTTAGATAGATGCCCTTACTAGACACCTCTTGTTTGTAGTTGCCAAAATCCTTTTCTATTTGGTGGTGCAACAACGGTCATTGCCAAGGCATTCACATTCTCTCAATTCTTAGTAGAGGTGAAGAGTTTGTCATGGGAGATTCATGAGGGCTCAAATCTTGGTTGACCTAATAAGTCAGTTCCATGGAGGAGAGCCAATGTGGCCAAGCTTCTAAGTCACCCACTAAGAATAACTATGGTTGGGGAAACCCACATGGAATCCAGTGAATATAGTCCTTGCCATCCTTAGGATTTGTGCTTGTATTGTTAAAATCAAGCATTTTTTCTACTGTATCTTGTGTGTGTGTTCGAAAATAGACCTAAAACAAGCATCACACCTATTAATTTGCAACACCTTAAACCTTGCAAAACCCCAAAACATCAAACAACAAAAACATCCAAAATGAACCTATCACTTAGATTTCTTGGGGCTATCAATCCTTTAGTTCTGATCTTTTAATCCTTGTATTCCAACTAGTCCTTGCATATCCTCCACCCTTGCATATCCACTATTTCTCAAACAAACCTTTAGCTTGCACTTAGACTACTCTTCCTAGGTCTTGAAATCAAACCATTGGCTATCTATCACCCACATCACTTGAGGTTCATCATCCTTAAGTTAGGGAATATACCACTATCCTTGAGTGGGAAATATTTTTGGAGTCCATCATCTCCTACATACCCTCTCTTGATCATTGCTCCTTGTGTATATCCATCATAACACAAGTAAAGCCTTTACATCATAACCAACTTTGGACCTAGAGTTTCCTTTGAGCTCTTGCATTCTTAGCTTGCCATATCATACCATACCATTTTCATATCCCATCTTAGAGTAATAATATTTTATTTCTTCCTAGTCTTAGGTCTCATACATTATCTTACCTTAGATTGAAGATCAAAACAATCACATATGACCGCTAGAATAAGAGCAAAAATGTTTCAAGAAGAAGGGAACCCTTGGGGAAAAGACTTTGATGGGGAAGATCACATTAGGGTTGCAACTAGTGAAACAAGTGAAATTGAGGAAAAAGTAATAACTCAAACAACTATAAATGAAGCTCTTAATGATAATAGATTCACTAAACTTCTTACAGAGGTGATCAAACATAACCCACAATAATACTTCTTTTTAAAGAAGAACATACAAAAGCTACCATGGATCAAATTTATATCCCAAATGATCAAGAAGAGCCGAGCATGAAAAATGATAAGGCCATAATATCCTATCAACTAGGATCATCCACTTTTATCAAATCAGGCTTTCTCATAGAGGAGAAGATTTTAAACAATAGTTTCCACATACATAATGATGGGTTGACATCTTGTTTTCACTATAAAAAATAGTGATACCACCATGATATTAGGGGAAACTTTATCCAATATAAACAACAAAAAGTTTGAATACACATTATTTTGTATTTAGGTGAATTCAAACCTGAGCAATTTGTGATGGGGAATAAAAAGACAAGAACAAGGTTGTATGATCAAAAAGGAAATAGTAGAAATGTGGATGAAACTGAATCTTCTGAAGAAGAACCCATGGAAATTGATGACAACCAAGGAGTATAGGTACTAGGACAAACTAAAGGTGGTCATAGAAATATTTTCCTTGGCATGGGAAATATTATAGAGATGGATGATGAATCATTTTTTAATAGTATTTGATCTGAAGACATGTTACCTAAAAGTACAATAAAATTACACTGCAAAAGAATATGGGATGAATATTTTGAAGAAAAGTCTATAGTTGAAAGAGCATAGTTATTTGCAAAATTATTTACAAGGAAAGAAATGACCCCTATTTTGGAGTTGTTAGGGTTTGATAATAAGAGAAAATCATAAGGATCAGTAAAGAAAACAATAGTTGAAAACCTGCAAGAAGCATTGAATTCTATTGAAAGCAAGAGTCGAGCTATTGATTTAACTATTGCACATTGAGCATTGATGACAGTAATTTCTAGTACGAAATTATCACATAGAAGACAAGTTAAAGTAGTTTCTAAATTACTCAATGTTTCTAAGAGAACTATTCATAGATATATCAAAAAGAGAAATAGATTGGATGGAAATCTTGAGAATAATTGGGTAATTATTTGTAGGGTTCCTCAAAAAGATAAAATATCAGAATATGTAAAGGAACAAGTGATTGAATATTGGACCAGCCACTCTCGTGTTTCTTCCAATAGTAGGGACACTATAAAAATAAAAGGTGTAAATGGTAAAAAAATTTCACATCTGAAACATTTTATAGATACAACTCAAAGTGAGTTTTTTGAAGCATTCAAACAAGAATTTTTAGATGTGAAGATTTTTCAAAGGATGTTTGAGATACTATGACCATGTTTTGTACATATAAATAAGATACATGAGACTTGTCAAAATCATGATGAATTTGATCTACACCTTTAGACATATAGAAAATATATGGCAATAATCAATCCAAAAATAGTCATCCTTGGAAGTACAACACAATTTGTGAAGTCTCTTCTATGTAAAAAATCAAAAGATTCAAATGAATTGAAAGTGTAGTGTATAAAAAATATATGTAATGAATGTGGAAATTTGAAGAATCTTTTACCAATTGACAATATTGATCATTCAGTGCAAGTTATGTGGAAGAGATTTGAATATGAGAAA
>VDFB02279055.1:0-29354 GCA_007258455.2 Sequoia sempervirens
TATTCAATGCATGAAAATTATAGTCACACCCTTTGAAGATTGCACCCACTTTGTGTAGTTGTCCCAGGGAGGCGAAAAAAAGCATGGTTACTCGTTTCACCTAATCTTTACTGTCTCTTGAATTCCTAGGCGTAGATTAGATCCTCTAAACCCTTATCTTTTTGCCTTTTTTTTAAGATCCAAACTGAAAGTTCCAATCAAAGAAGCCTTTAATGATAAATCTGTCTAAGTCCCGAACTTGTGAAGCATTCCTTAACGTAAGTCCCTTTGTGTATTACCAGCATATCACAACACCCATTGAGCTTATCCACATGTCATGACCTGATGAAAAAAAACCTTGGAGTTGCCATATGATCTTCTCGCAATCTTAGCATATGCGGTGACTTTGTTCAAGAGAGGATAGAGTGTCTTTGGACATTTTATTTTGTGTGTTCGGTGGATGATAAAACGTACACCAACAAGTGGGCACAGGTAGACAAGGCAGCACAGTTGCCATTTTTCAATTCTCAAGACTTCGAGCCATACTTGAGATCATAGTTGAAAAACTCAAACTCGGCAATAACTCGATAGACCCAAACATTTTGAAAACTCGGGACTCGACAAAAACTCGGAGAAAAACTCGGCAATAACTCGGCAAATTTATCGAACATTTGAAAATACATAGAAAAATAAATAATAAACAAAATTAATGTATATCACTATATTATGTGTATTATATATAACCTAGTAATTTATGTTAATGTAATTATGTAATATATATATTATAAACAAAATTAATGTTTATTTTTAATGTTTTTCAAAAAATAATTTAAGTTTTTTATATAAAACTAAATACTCTATTTTTTATTCTTAGAAAAAGAATATTTATATTTATATAATAAAAATTAAATTATTTTTATATAAATATAAATATTCTATTTTTATTTTTAAAAATAGGATATTTATATTTATATTAAAAAATAAGTTTAATTTTAACAAATAAAAAATTAAATATAATTATAATAGAATACTAAAATATTTATATTTAAATTAACTTTTAACAGTATTTAATATAGTCATAGGTTTTTTAATTTCAAAAATATTTTATTTTAAAGAAAATTAAAAATAGAATATCCAAATTATATTTTACAATGTAAACTACATCAACATTATAAAAATAAAAATATCATTAAAATTTTGAAAAGTTAAAATTGTGTAACATAAGAAAATGAAGTTTTTAAATAATATAAATCGAAAGGGAAAAAATCATTCGAAAAACTTGCGGAAATGATTTTTTTTTAAAGCTCTAGTGCAGGTTTTATAGAAACGCAGAAACAGTAGTATTCAACAACATGCCCAGAAAAGAATAAAATCGTGTGCCCTCCTGTGCCTTCGTCGCTGTTAAAAATAAATCTGACGTTGTTAAAAATAAAGCTAATAAATTGCATGCCCTCCTGTGCCTTCGTCGCGTCCCGTCCTGCCATAAATCGCGTTCAAAAGGGTTTGAAACGAAATCAAAAGTCCATGATTTACCTTTTCGCAATTGTATGCTTCAATTTCGGAGGGTTTTGCCCAAAACTACGCGTGTTTTGGCGTGGTTTTTAACCTAAATCGCACATTTTACACAAAAAGCGGCTGCGATTTTTTATGCGATTAACTCGCAGCCTGTTCAAGCACACGATTACTCGCAATTTTCACGAGTTTAGGGCGTGTTTTTCATCTATGCTTGAGATAGATGATCGTGCATTATGACAAACATGGCCACAAGTCTATCATCAACTATAGAAGATGTCGAGTGACCATTTCCTATTTGTCACCCGAGTTCACCAAAGTATTTGGGATACCCTCTTGAGGAGCTTCAGCAATCAAGCCCTCGAGAAAAATGTCGAGGAAACTTAAGGAGAATATTCTAGCGAGAGTGTGTAGATCCACCCTCACGCAGCAAGAGAGAGAGACAGTATATGGAGTGCCAGAAATAGAGGGTTAAAGAAGAACTTTCTCGCCAATGCCTTATGGAAGTGTCTTTTGGATCTAATCAAGTGTCGGTTAATTGGCACTAGTAAAGCGTCTAATATTGTCATCTAGATGATCACACTTATGTCAAGGTTGTACTCAGGCAAAGTATACAATTGGACACAACATTCTATCGGGTTGTTGTTGGATGCCATATACACATAGGTGCCTTCAAATAATTGGGGGAGATTGTAGCTAGTTGGCCAACTAGATGCAAGATGGCTGACCGTATTCTACTAGGCTAATTTGGGGATACAGATGGCAAGAGAAGACACACCCTACCCGAAACCTCTAGCAATGAAGACGAAACAAGAAAACACTTCACCTCCTTCACCCAATGGAGATGATCGTAAGGAGATCGACTTGTCCTCTTCCGAGAAGATGAGTACAGAGGAGGCTTCTCTGGTAGGAGAAGCGGGCTCACAGGAGGACATCGAGGAAGCAATTCATGTATAGCCGACAATGCAACCATAGCCCACCATACCTATACAACTAGCCGCACTACCAACAACAGTACCAGTATTGCCACCACCACCAGGGAAACCAATTGCAATGGATGAGGAGGCGAAGAAGGATGCAGAGCTCGACGCATGGCTGGGAGAGATGGGTGCACCAGCAGACACTCCACCATTATCGCCAAAGCCACCCCAAGAGTCAACTAACATGGACGTCACTAACCCTGCAAAGCAACCCAGCCTCACGTCCAGAGTAGCCAGTTTCACAACCAAAGCAACCAACCTCACAGCCAACACGCATAGTACCCTCATGACCAACACATATAGCATTCTCACGGCCAACACAACCAAAATCCCATACAGCAGAGTCAAAGAAAACTAGGAGTCAAGTGCAAATGAGTCTGAGGGGCTATTTGTTGAGATTAGTCATCCAGATGCTCACGACCCTCTCAGGACAGTGCAGCGATACTTGAGTGAGCCGCAAGGGATGGCAAGGGTGATGTACGAAGTCGGGAAGATTGGGAAACAACTAGATATTGGGCACGACCCCTTAGTGGCACAAAAGGCCAAGAGGGTCCTAGCGTTCATGCAACAAGGGTGTAAGAGTGAATTTTTTCGATGCTTCATTTCGCATCAGTGGCCAAGAGTGGAGATGGTCGAGATGTTGGCCACCTGGCAACCAACCAGACCTACTATAGTCAGGAGGCATGGTCGAGTGCTAGCAACACTCCACAGTATGGAGAGGAGCTGCAAGGACTTGTTCCTCAAATGGCGACGACAGATAGCTTCCATTGAGGAGGCTATAGAAGCAAGGGATAGAGCATTAGTGCATGCCAAGAGCATTAGAGAAGAGCTAGCGGATCATGTCCATAAGTCACAAGAGCAATTGGCCCAAGTGACAACAACAGAGCATACACGAATCACAACTCTTGAGCAAGCAGTAGCAGAGAGGAAGAGATTATTGGTTAAGCAGGATGCCTAGTTGGCCGAGATAGACATAACACTGGCTGAGAAGGAGGGCTAACTGACGGAGAAGAATAAAGAGTTGCAAGGAAGAAGCCAAGAGTTGGAGAAGACAAAGATAGAGCTCACAGAGGCCGTACAAATGGTCAAAACGGCGAGAGAAAGGCAATTGGCGGTAAATCAAAAACACCAACGTCTGCAGCAATCGGCAACCACCACCCCTACATCATCCGTACATCCAGGGGCATCCTCTCACCCTCCTTCTCACTGATACTTTTCTTTTCTATAGTCCCCCATTTTGTTGTTATGTCGTTTGGAAGATGACTTTCTTTCATGAGGGGGATGATGTAGTCGGCCAAAAGTAATTATCTTGTTTTAGTCAACCAAATAAGTAAATAAATAAATAAATAATGTATGCAGCAAATATTTTATATGGTATGTTGTTATCGGGAGTTAACTCCCCGACCAATTGATTAGTTATATCGAGTAGTTCCCGATGGTCGGTGCTCTCAACCAACGTCGGCAACTATGTATGTCTTGTTTCATTTGTAGTCGAGGACAGCACAAATATTGTATATTGTACTTATTGCCATTGAATGAATGAGAATACTATTGTTCTATGCATATGCATTCATGAGTATTGGATATGTATGTTTCTGTAAGTTCTATTCTTGTTTACTCTGTTAGTCAGTCAATTTACTTCTGTGAGTAAACATTGGTTATTTTCATTGTCCTCATTCTAGTCTCCATATGCTCTCACCTTGTCCACATTGGGAACTTGAAAATCAAAAAGAGTTAAGATTTGAGTTGATTGTAAGAAACTTTGGTGGATTTTGAGCTAATTATCTTGCCAAGGACATTACAAGATGAAAGAAAATGAAATTGCATCCAGAATTGAACAATACTTCCTAGATGCCTTTATAGATCACATAGCTAGTATCGGTATAACACCTTAGCCCTAATTAGAATTATTTTGAAGAAAGGAGCAATGATGTTGCTTACACAAAGAATCTCATCAAGAAGTTTCTTGACTAATACTGCTTTACTTTCAGTGATATGATTTATGTAGACAGTGTTATGATATCGACTTGATACATCTGTAGCAATTTTGTTATTAGCTCCAGATTTTTATCACTTGGATCATAGGTGTTCTTGGTTGGATCCTAAGTTTCAACAGTAATTTGATGCTTGGCATTATGGCTCTTATACTGTAACCTGTTTGTTAAATATATACAATATAAAATAAAATAAATTCTAGAAAAGAGAAGCATTTTAGCTTGAATAATAGAATATCAAATGAGTTTGGAATTAATCAATTTTTGATGTAGTAAAACCCATTTATACTCTTTATTTCATCTATCAGCTAAGAGAAGGCAAGTCCACCAAATTTACTGTCTATTGTGTTGATGTTTTGGGTAGCTTCAGGAGGTATTACCCCAGAAGTCAGCCAGAGGTCAAGTCGGCCTAATTAATAAACAATTATTAACATTGTTGGGTTGGCTTAAGTAAAGAATTTCACCCATCCTGGAGTTGTATAAATAGGAGAGAGAATCTCCTCATTTAGATGCACACACAGTTCGCTCTTTTGGTCATCAAAAGAGAGGTTCGCTACTCAAGAAGAAGATTCGCCATTCTACTTAGAAGTTCGCTATTACAGAAGACTTCAGAAAAAAAAAGCACTACTTACAGTGTTGGGTTATATTCTACCTATCTTGGTTTGATTGTCAAGTGCAATTTTTGCACAATTGTACTTGAATTATTATTAATGATGTTTTGCTGGGTTTTTCTCCCTTGAGTAGAAGGGTTTTCCCAGGATAAAAATTTTGTGTTCACTGTTCTGTGTTTATTTTTCTGCTTACTGTTCATATCTGATCTAAAACTTAACATGGTATCAAAGCTAAGGTTCAAGAAAATCTGATCAGATTTGACTAAGCATAATTCTAGGTTGTGTGGAAGACAATTCTTTGTTTAGGGCAGTTACTCAGAAAAGAAAATGGTACAAAGGCTAGAAAGATCATGATAGAATCCATGAAGGATCACCAAGTGCCGATCATCTCCAAGATGAAGTCAGCTAAAGAAATGTTTGATGCACTAAAAGGACTATATGAGATCAACAATAGTTGCAGAGCCCTCGCTCTGAGACAACAACTCCATCATATTCTTCGGAGGTCACTTTCAGTCTTGGAGAATTCGAATGCCAGATTAGAGAAGTTCAATTTATCCATTAAATTAGGGAATTCGTACCCTTTCAAGTAATCCAAGAAAAGACAAACAGTTATTCCCTGGCAGAAATCATGTTTTGTCTTATTCTTTCAGCCACTAAAAGGAGAATTTTGCTTCATTGATTTTTCCAGTCATTGCAATTTTGCATAATACCTACGCTTGGGACGAAACCCTCAAGCCAGCTGGATAGATCTGTGGTGGCGAAAGAGAAGGTGGTCTTGAGAGAATTTTCCAGCAAACAACATTTTGGACGGGAATCTTATTGTGTTGAAAAGGAATTTATGGACAGATCGCATTAGGGCAGAAGCTGTAGAAGGGCGAAATTAGTCCCAGGCATCGTCATAGTTCACTGTGGGCTTAACTTTGGAGGTGGCGCACTGTGAAAGGACAAATCCCAAGTCTGATCATAGTCTTCTTCCAATTTGTGGTCTACTGCAAGTGTCATTGGAGGCATAAAGAGCATCATCTGTGGTTGGGATCCAGTGCACTATTCTAGAGCCATCAAAAGACAGATTGCAAGTCTGTGACCAGCGCACCAGATTAGATTGTAACAGCAGATTTAAGTGACTGTTTGCAGGTTTCTGACAAGTGTGCCAGATCAGGTAGACACAACAGATTTAAGTGGATTTGTTGTCTGCACCTGGGTCGATGGTGTTTGAAATCAATGCAATGAATGAATTTTAAATTCAAAATTCTCTTGAGGTACGAGAATTATAAAGGAGAATCGTGGGCCATTAAGGAAGGACGTGTTTCATTGGAAACTCACGCCATCATCTGGAAAGTCAAGCGCAGCCCCTAACAAAGTCACCAACTTGTCTTGGATGAAGAACGATCGAGCTAAGGATCATATCTAAAAGTCTATGCGGGCTGGGGCAAGACGTCTTTGTTTATCCAGAGCAACCATAGCAGGTTCATTATTTCACTGTGTATATTTGCATCTATTAGTCACAATTGCATCTTTATTAGGCTGTGGGTTACAAGCATGTCTCGAACTGTTAGCTCAGCAATTGTAATTGCATTAGTTCATGATAATTCTATATTGGTCATTTAGTGATGCTCTGAAAGTCAGAATTTACCATCTCCATTATATTGTAAATTGTCTTCTCCATGAGGACAACTTGTCGTTAGTGAAAGTTGGCATTAGTTGCAATCATCTTTGACAATATTGTAAACAGTCTCATATTGCAATTCAAAGGAATCTGAGGAAGTTCTTGATAGATTCCGAGAATTCAAGGCACGAGTTGAGAACATGTCCGAGAAGAGGATTAAAGTTCTGAGATCAGTCAATGGAGGGGAGTACACTTCCGGAGGATTTCGTAATTTCTGCATTGAGGCAAGGATCAAGAGGGAGTTCTATGTTCCGTACAATCCTCAGCAAAATGGAGTTGCCGAAAGAAAGAACAGATCTATAGTAGAGGCAGTGAAGGCTATGATCCATGATCAGAGTTTGCAGAATTTCCTATGGGCAGAGGCTTCTTGAACCACAGTATATGTTCAGAACAGAAGTCCTCATCAGATATTGTGGACTTGAGTTAGACACTAAGTTCCAGGAGTAGGATATTGTCAAGGATAGATCTGAGGAGTAAATCAGGTGACAGATAGGCCCTGAGGTGGGAGAGACCAAGAGGAGGCCAAGTCACAAGGGAAAATCCTTACCAATTGGATTGGACAAGGTCAGGTTGAATGGGAAATCTGAACTAGGAGTTTTGGCAGAGTCAAGTTGGTACAATAAGGCATTGATGAAGGTGTTGCAAAGGTTTCATCCATAAGGAGTGAGCACAAAGGAGGTTAGAAGGAGTTTTCTTTTGGTGCAGTGTTACAGGCAGAATTGGGCGTGAGGTGTGCCAAGAGGCAGTGTAATGGGCATGCAGAAAAAACGTAATAGAGTTTGGGGTTGCTCAGTGTGGGTGAAGTAATGTAGAAAGGGGTGTCTTTGGAAGACACCAAGGCAGACTCAAGTAAGTTTGCAATAGAACCATCTTGGAGGTGGGAATGAAGAGACCAAGTATCTAGGGATATACGAAACAGAGTAAGTGGATCAGCAGGCGTAAGTGAGTTGCACTTGTGGTGGAAATGTTTTGGATATGAATGGGTGCAGGGCGATCCCATGGAGTCCTATGACACGAGGATTTGGAGTGGCTCGATGAGAAGAAGTTGTGACACTAAAAAGCAGAAGTGGAGACTAGAGAAAGTATGCCAAAATGTTTGGACTCAAAGAGGAGTCATAGGTAGGTCTTCAAGGAGAGTTGGAGACTGGATCAAGTGGAGGAAGCGAGGAGGCGGATCCATTGGCTAGAGGTGTGAAGGTATCAGCTAAGTGGGTTGCAGTGTTGCAAGGCCAGGTGCCAAGTCTTTGGAAGGTTTTTCCAGCTGCAGAGAACAGGAATTGCACAAGGTGGTCAACTTAGATTTGACATTGGTAGCACCACAAACCTATTCAGAATAGAGTGATCTGGGATGAGGTCGAGGAGGACTAAGTCTTGGAGTGAAGGAAGGAGGGTTGGACTCTCGCAAGTCAGTTGGAGGTGCTGCTAGGAGTAGTGCCGAAAGTGTGGGATGGAGGCGTTCCACTAGGGCAAGCATTGCAGGCAACCTTGGACGAGGAGGTCAGGAGGTTGATGTGGATGCTTGGAGCTGAGCTCAGTTAAGAGTTAGTACTGCAGAAGGTGCGAAAAGGTGTTTGTGGTGGCACTTGGATGAGAAGTCTGAGTAGCATGGAAGGTTTTGCAAGAATGTATCCAAAGGATGGATTAGCTCAATGAAGGAAGTCGAGGCAGGGTTCTCGTAGCGATGGAGAGAGTAGTTCTGAAAAATCTACTCAAATCAAGTTAAGTCAAGGCAGGGATCTTGAAAGGGGTTGTGAAGTCTGGGACTCTCAGCTAAGAGGTAGAGCCAGCGTTTGGAACATTGGGGGCATCAAGTATGACAGGGTCAGAAAGAGGAAAGCAATCCAGCTCCAATATATTTGTACTGATGATCAGACAGCCGATATCCTCTCCAAGCCTCTTTCCAGGGTGAGGTTTGTGTACTTCCGAGACAATCTTTGGGTGGTGAAGTATGTCGCCCTCACTGAGAGGGAGTCACAGCATCATTAAGATATTCCCCCTATGTTAGGGGAATGGACAGAACAACGGACTGATCTTTCATAGCGTATATTTCTTTGAGACAAAGAAATATGAGGTGAATGCCCTTGTAGCATATATTTCTCTGAGACAAAGAAATATGAGGTGAAAGCCCTTGTAGCGTATATTTCTCTGAGACAGAGAAATATGAGGTGAAAGCCCTTGTAGCGTATATTTCTCTAGGACAGAGAAATATGAGGTGAAATCCCTTGTAGTGTATATTTCTCTGAGACAGAGAAATATGAGGTGAAAGCCCTTGTAGCGTATATTTCTCTAAGATGGAGAAATATGAGGTGAAAGCCCTTGTACAGAACACATCTCTAAGACTAAGTTGTGCTTCCCACAATTGGGTGTAGCCATTGTGGATGTCATGTTGAGAGAGTCCATGACAAGACATGATACCCTTGAGTGGCACTCAAGGAAGACTTCCCTATGATATGAAGAAGTTCTTGCTATACCTCCCTAGCTAAGAGGGAGTGTTGATGTTTTGGGTAGCTTCGGGAGGTATTACCCTAGAAGTCAAGTCAAGTCGGCCAGAGGTCAAGTCGGCCTAATTAATAAACAATTATTAACATTGTTGGGTCGGCTTAAGTAAAGAATTTCGCCCATCCTGGAGTTGTATAAATAGGAGAGAGACTCTCCTCATTCAGATACACACACAATTCACTCTTTTTGTGATCATAAGGGAGGTTCGCTACTCAAGAAGAAGATTCACCATTCTGCTTAGAAGTTCACTATTGCAGAAGACTTAAGAAAAAAAAAGCACTACTTACAGTGCTGGGTTATATTCTGCCTATCTTGGCTTGATTGTCAAGTGCGATTTTTGCACTGTTGTACCTGAATTATTATTAATGATGTTTTGCTGGGTTTTTCTCCCTTGAGTAGAAGGGTTTTCCCAGGATAAAATTTTTGTATTCACTATTCTGTGTTTATTTTTCTGCTTACTGTTCATATCTGATCTAAAACTTAACATGTTGTACTGCCATGCCATAAACTATCCAAAAGGCCTAATTAGGTTCTCAAGATTGTTTTCCACAATTTTTGACATTTCAGAAGCTTGAGAATCTTTGAAAAATGTTTATTCCTTATTCTGGTACATATATGAATCTTTTAGTGCTTCTTGATGTTTCCATAACATCCATGCATTGAGTGTCTGTAACAAATTATAGCAGGTTTGAATGTAGTAGAGATCTTTTACTTTAAGAGAATACTTATGAGTTTGGGTGTCAAATATGTTGCCTGACATTATGGTTATGATGTGTCTGTGTGTTAGGCATGCATACTTTGTTGGCATCATGATCCATAGCTGAAATCCTTTAGAGCCAATATTCTTTTGCTGATTCAAGTCTAGTACCTATTTCTTATCTTTTAAGTTTTTATTATATAAAATAAAAACTAAAATGTAAGTTGGTCAAACTGCTTGTACCCAACCAAATTTGAGCTGCACCCAAATCCATGCCCATGGCAGCCTAATGCACCCCAAACACACCCGATGCATTTGCCTTAGTTTCAGACGCACTTCATTAAAAAAATAAAAAGGTCAAAAAAAAATAGAAAACACATATTACTGTTGACATTACATTAGAGCCGACTATTTTCTATTTGCTATGTGTTTTCAACCAGTATCGACAAGATTTTAAAAGGATTTTGATGTGTATCACCACTGCATGCAGAAGGATTTCATGACATAATTTGAGGTCTTGATTTATATAATATGACATGATAGTTCTGATTTACTAAGTTTCATGACCTATGTTAAAACTTTCAAGTCTGATGTTTCAGTTTTAATATTAAAGCTGTGTAACCAAGTAATTGGCAATTTGAAGCATGTGTCATGTGTCCATACCCTGCACTGTGCACCCTTGTAACCTTTGGTAAAATGCTTTTGCAGAAATATATTCATTAGAAATAAACTATGGTCAGATTAATTTTGTTATTTTTCCCTTCAAGATTGGACCTCTTATATGAAGCAAAAATACAGAAGAAATTTTTTTTATTTTTAGCCCAAATGCACACACATACATGCAGAGAGTAAGGCAATAGTCCAAGAGATGTAAATGTACCTTTTTGGCTCTGCAATCATAATTTCAATCTCTGCTGTTCGTAGATCATCAGGATCATTCATGTAAAGATTCACATCACCAGCCATGGCTAAACAACAAAGAGGATTCTTGTTTATCAGCTGCACTCTAAGCATGTTCATGAACAATGAAACAAAATGCAGTACAAAAGATAAACAAATAAATTTTTAAAAACTTATTCACAAAATCCTCTTAGGTGTGACACTGGTAAGTTTGTCCTGGGAAATATAAATTATCTTCATAGAAAAGTTATGCTTCTGAACTCTTTTCTACAAATTCATTCCACAAATATGTAGTATGCATATCTAAAGTAAAGGCATCATAGGTACTTAAGTTAGGCTAATGCTAGCTCATGATTCGATTGAAAGCCCAATGATTGGATTTTGGAAACAGGAGGAAGGAGGAGGGAGCTCTGAGGTGAGTGGAGGAGATGAATAGTCACTCTCCATTTTCGTGCTCGGATCTGCTCCTCCTGTTTTCAATTCTAATTAGAGCTCATCACCGCTTCTGATTGAATTGTTCTCTTTTTCCTTTTCCATGGTGGCATATGTTTCAAGTGGTTTGAGTCTTTTTGGGGGTTATTCTTAAGTATTTAGGTTGTCTTTTTAATTTTGTTTAGGTTGTGTTTATAAATCACATTAAACCTTTTAGAATTGATTTCATACCCTTCGCTTCTCTGTCTAGAGGATTTCCTGGGAATTAATTGTTAACTTGTGAGAATTAATGGAAGAGGACAGTTCTGAAAAAAAAGGACGGCGGAGCTTTTAAGCAAGCGGAAGAAGCAGTGAAGAAAAAATCATATGTGGAAGTGCTGAATGATGATGAGAGGGTGGTCATGCCGGAGGAAGCAAAGTTTGAAGTTCAGGTTGATCTTCATGGAGGACTCTGTGGAGATCGACAAGCCGCAGGAGAAATGGGTAAGGACAAGCCGCAGGAGAAATGGGTAAGGCGCCTCCTCCTTTGAAAGTGCTTCATATGGAACCTAATTCTGATATGTTTTCTACTGTGTTTAAAGAAGAAAATAGGCTGAAAAACATGACTAACCCATCCTTGAAAGAGATGTGGTCTTGGATTCATGATAAAATTAGTAAAAAGCTTCCTAAGGTGAACAAACAATACTTATCTTTGGCTGGAAGGTGAACAAACAATACTTATCTTTGGCTGGAAGGTTCCAAATTTGTCAAAAGATACTATCCTCTTATAGTATCTACTACACTTCGATTTGGTTCTCTAGTATTTATCAGATAAATGACATCTAGAAGGGTATAAAGAATTACTTATGGTTTGATGGGAAAGGTAAGAAGGCTAGCTATGAATTGGAATTGGTGCCATCTAGATATAGAAAAAGGTGGTTTCTGATTGAAAATTTTGAAAGTGAAAGGAATTTCTCTTGCGGTTAAATGGATAATCAAGTCATTTTCTAGTGAGGAGCCTTGGAAAGTGCTTGCTAGAAATAAATTCAATTGATTGTTCCTATAAAGGATAAACAGTGGAAAGATTTGCATGCACATGACGTGTTATTTGGTAATTTTCATCACATTGTAAGTCTTTCAGAAGACTCATTATTCATCACATTGTTTTGCAAGTTACTATGGCAGTCGATATTTCGAAGGAGAAATTTCTAGAGTTGACGGATGCGGGACAAGCGTGGATTAAAAGACCTGAGATTAAAACTGTTAAGTTCTAGCCTCATGAAGCCAGAATGGCTGATGACAGCTTTCTCAAACAATATAAGAAATTTCAAGAAAGATATGACAAGAATTTTACTTTTGATATGCTTCTAGACGACATGGGGTTTAAAGAGGAGGCTGATTTTGATGCTGCACTGGAGGTTGTTAGAGACAATGACATTATCTTGGATATTGGTCCTCCCATTGGAATTTATATGGGAATTGAAGGTTATGAAGAAAGTTGGAATAATTAATTTGTATACTGTTTTTTGGGATAAACAACCTTAGCAGCTAGCCTTTTTTGTCTCATAAGTAGCCTATTATGGCATCGTTAGTAGTAGTACTGTCCCTATGTTGATCTGAACTTTGCCCTTGCTAGCCTTAGCATATTGTAGCCTGCTTCTTCTCTTGGTAATCAATAATCAATTCAAAAAAAGAAATGCTAGCTCAAGTACATCTATCAAAAAACTTGGATATAGTTGAGACTAGGATAAATCTTAAAACAAAAAAACAGATTTCTAGCAGTAATGCCACTTTCAAAAGACCTTATACAAACAGAAAGAATTAATAATGTATTACGAGCTTAAGCCACGTTAACGGTCCTTCGGGATCGAGGAGAGTTGGCGAGGTGGCTTCTGAGCTTGAGCTTCCAGGAGCGACTACCATGTTTCATGTATGCGCCTCAAGAAGCGTTGGGTCATCGTGTGGAGTACCGCAGTCTTACCTCCCTTAGATGATGAGAAAGTTGATCTTAGTACACGAGTCCATCTGGAGTACTGAGGGAGAGACGGTTGCGTCGGAGGACTATCGGAATATCTGGTAAAATGGAGAGATTTGCCGGTTGAGGATGCGACATGGGAGAGCGAGGAGATTCGCAGCATCCGGCATTGAGATTGCTTGAGGACAAAGCAATTTCGGCCTGTCATGTCCCCTTCGATTGACATCTCGAGTCTGATTGGCTATCATACGACCCTCGTGGCCGATGGCCCGGATAGAGGTCGCTTGGCCGGCTTGATTAGCGAGTTTGTCGGTATCTTTCGTTTTGGCTCAATGGAGACTTTTGCGGTACTATTTTTAGCGATTCTGGCGAGCGGTGGGACCCTGCTATTTTAGCAATATGGCTTTGGCGATTATCAGGAATCACTTGAGTTAAATTAAACGGATCGATGTCGAGATGAGTAGCGAGGAAGATATTAATATTTAATTGTATTGATTAAATATTAATTATTTAATGATTTATAATATAAAGTTATAATGTTATATTATAACTTAAGTGATTTGCCTTGAGGGGTGCGCCCATCATCAGAAGGGGCCAAAAGTGACAATTAAATTATGATTTAATATTTTGGCTGGAGACTATGGAAAATTAAAAGAATTAAAAAGTCAAAATTTAATTAAAACCCTATTATTGAGGAAGTCGCACTTTTGTGAAGATAAAGGGTTTTGCATTGGTAATTGAGCCATTATGTGATTATTGGATTTTGAGAAACTGATCAAATTGATCTGAGCACAAAACCTTAGGGTTTGAACTCGAATTCCTTGGAGAACGAGCCATCTCTAGCGGAAAGCAATTCAGAGAGTGTGAAATATCACTTGATCTATTGCCAGCAGAGGTTTTCTCACTCAGAGGAAATCACAGATCTTCAGAGAATATACAATCTTCAGAGTTTAGCCAGTATCTGCATTCAGGGAGCATCTATTCTTCTTGGCGCATCATTCACAGAGACTTGGACAATCATTTTGAGGAGGCCGTACAAATTTCATTGCTGATTTCTGTCAGGCCGTACTTCTGACAGGCCGTACCATTGTCCTTGAGCCGTACTTTCCAGAATAAAAGAAACGCCATTCTTCATCTTGCAAATCTATTTCCTTTTGGGGCGCTGGGGTTGCTGGAAGCATCTGTGGTCATCAGACTGGAGGAAGACTCATTATTTATTGCAGCCGTACAATTTCTGTACCTTCAGCTGTGGCAGAAATACCAGGTTTTTTACAAATAAAAATCATTCTTTTTACTTTGCATGTTATCAGATACTCTTTGTATTGATTCCAGTTGAGCAAATAAAGGAACGCCTTCATGCTAGCTTGTATTTTCTACACTTATTGTTCATCTAGCATTTTTAAGGAATTTATTATTATTTTCAAGAACAGCCGTACCTTTCATTTATTGCATTAAAACTCAAAATTGCAAAACCAAAACCATCGAAAAACCTAAAAGCAACCGGAGATTTGGAAACTAGGGTTTCTACATTTTGTTTCTGAGCGCGCAATTTTTTTTTTCTCTTTTGCATTTTCTTCTGGCATCCCCTTCTGAGCTGCGCATTCTGTGTTTGGCATGACCAGTTCTCTTGCCTGCGACCCGCAACTTCATTCTCAATGTCACGCGACCTTCTACCTGTGTTTTTTGTGCAGTTTCTTCTATTTTAGGCCGCGATTTTGAAAGGTTTTTTGGGCGCATTTGTTACAGTAATTTATGGGCATGATTTCATTTGTCTAGGGTTGCGATTTCCAGTTCTCTGTGGGCGCGATTTTTAGGAGTTTTTTCTTCAGCCGACTAGGGTTTTTCCAAAATCCTTTGATTTTTTGGTCAGATTAAAATTCTACCTACATATTCTTTGTGGGTTTTTTACAAAAAAATTTGGGTCTCTATCGAAATTTTTTGGGTCTTCTGAAAATTTTACCTCGAAATTTGTGCCAAGTTTTCTGAGGTGATGGCAGCTTGAAGTATTTTTTTTAGCCAATTTTGACAATTTTCTAGGAAAATAAAAATTTGCAAAGAGTTTTCAGAAATTTTTTCTTCAAAAATTTATAGAGCTTTGGAAAAAAAAAAAAAAATCTATAAAAATTTTGCTAAGTTTTTGAAGCCTTTTTCAGACGATTTTTGAAAAATCGAAGTTGTGCCAACTGATTGTCTGGTGGTTTGCCAACTGATCACTGAAGTTACCTCGTTTTTCGTGCTTTGGAAAACCGGAGGGATGACTTCTTTGTCCAATATTATGTTGGAAAGTTCGCAGAGGTTCAATGGAAAGAATTACAAAACGTGGAAGCAGAGGATGCTTACCATCTTTGAGTACCGGTGTCTGGATGAGCTTGTTCTTGGTACAGAAGTTCGTCCCACTGCTGCTGGGAAGGATCAGGACAAGTATGATGGGAGTAATAGGGAGGCAATCATGCTTCTTAAATTATCTATCGCCGATGACATGTTACCACAAATACCATCTGGTAAATCTATTGCGGAGATCTAGAAGCATCTGAAAGATCTTCACGGCACCTTAGACAAGGGAAGGGCTTTCTTTCTGAAGAATATGCTATTTTCTATTATGATGGATGACCAAGTGTCTTTGCAAGAGCACTTGATGAAAGTAAAAAATATTTGTGATCAATTGGAGGCAATGGGTTGTAAGGTAGAAGAAGAAGATATGGTGGCGATCACTTTGAAAAGTTTGCCATGTTCCTACGAGCACTTCATTGAAACGCTCAACATTACATCCACCAATGTTGACTTGAAGTTTGATTAGATGTGCAACAAGCTTTTGCAGCAAGATCGGTGGAAGAAGCAGTTTGGGAGAAGCAGTGAGTCAACAATGTTGCACAAGCATTTACTGCCAAGGACGTTGGCAAAGGCAAGTCCACTCAGCAGAAAGGACGAGGCGATTCGGAGGAGGGCTCCAAGAAGTCTTTTACTTGCCATTACTATGGGAAGATTGGTCATATACAAAGGTATTGTAAAAAGCGGTTGGCTGATGAGAAGTCCAACCAAGAAGCATCTTAGCAAAGTGCTCACATAGCGGAGCAGACTGAGCAGAAGGAGCAGAAGGAGTCTACACACTTTGCATTTTGATGACCACCACAATATGAGTAGACTTGGTTTTTTGTTTGTACAATGACCATTAAGGGAGGGCATTAAATATTAAATGTAATATTAATGGTCATCTTAGTTAACTTAATCTTTAGCTTGAGTTTCAGTTCGCCTGCAATCACGTCTCCGTGATTATAGCCTTTTTGTTTGTTTTAGTTAACTCTTTCAATTACATTCTGTTATCTCCCTATTTTGTAGGGTTTGTAAAGTGTATAACAGCAAGGCTCTTCTATCAATAAAGAAATCTCGAATATTGCAAATTCATTTGCTCTGCATCTTAATAATAATGTCCTTAAGATGAATATGATCACCCTTGCTCCCTGTGCAGATGTAATGCTATTCTCATATGTCAAGTATCAGTGTCAATTTAACAAGTGTCTTATCTGATAAACATAACAGCACTATAATATTGTTTGGAAGTTGGTTAGTGTGTTGTTTATGGTGCAACTTATTACAATAATTCATCACAAACATAAAAAAAATCAGGGGCACTCTGTTGATGTTCATGCAGCGTCGGTCACTACTTCCAGCCGATTTGATAAATTAAATAATAGCAAAAGCTATTTAATTTATAGAGCCATCGTTTTGATGAAGAGGCATGATCGATATTAATTATATTTTAATAATTATGAAGAGGCAAGATTTAATGAGGAGTTGTATTTTTAATGAGGCCGACCTCATGCTTCTTTGGGACGCGATTTTCAAGAGACATTCTTTGGTGGCCGACTTGTTTTTTTTGAAAGGTCGCGTCTTCCTCCATCACATTGTGTATATACTTGGTGATATCTCATTGTTTGATCATCGATTCATTCCATTCTCATTCATCTCAAGTGCGAGTTCATCTACAAGGCAGATCGAGTTCATATACAAGAGCAGTTAGATATTGTTGAAGGCTGAGATTCATCTTCAGCGAGTTACATCTGATCATATCTGAGATTGCATCAGTTTGTGGTGCATATTCTTGGCCTCATTATCGGCCTCTATTGTAAAGGAGTTTCTCTTTGTGAATCAATGTATAAGTGATATATTGTTGCTGGGTTTTCTCCCTCAAGTGGAGGGTTTTCCCAGGGTATCTGCTGTGTTCTTGTGTTGAATTTTGAATTAATTTTCTGTGCTCTAATCTGATCATAAAAACTAATGTGTTCTTGTGTTGAATTTTGAATTAATTTTCTTCACTCTAATCTGATCATAAAAACTAACACACTCATTACACATGATAGAGCATACCACAATATCTATTAAAACATAAGATTGCTATATTCACAGCAGCAGATGTAATAACTGCTGATTCTGCCCTTGAGTGCAGATAATTGATTCAGATCTGCTCAATTGCCTTGTTGTTTTGATCTCTTTCTAATATTCTGAAGTTATTGGTTGCCTGAATGTAAATATATTTAATATTTTTGAAGATGATTCCTTCATGTCCTTTGCAAATGGTTTGACTTCCCTTATATATCCCCATGTCTAAGTGAAATGATGCATCTCTTAGAAAGGGGACAACTATTTGAATGGATGTGTCTTTAGTTAACAAAGTTATCTTAGCATCAATCGCTGCTTTTTGTGATTAAATCCCATCGCTGCCTTCTTTAATAATTGCTTCTTCTAATATAATGATAATCGCTGCCTATGTAAGCATTTCTCCTTGTAATCACTGCCCATACTTATTCTTTTATCATATTTGTGGCATTTAGAATTTGTTTCCTTCCTAATAACTATTAGAATAATTAAAATCATATCTATTTAATGGTCAATTTTGTAACTGGCTGTATATTTTTAGATAGTTTCTATTTTTTTGTCTTCGTTCGATTGTTTCATAATAGAAACATCAATCCTTGTATTCTATATATTGAAGCTCATGCTTCTTATAAATATCAATCATTTTTTTACCATCTGACTTGTACATGGTATTAGAGCTGGTTAATTAAAAATTGTTTTTCTAATTTTGAAAGAAATTTTTAGGGGTTTTTGAAGAACGATTTTCTTAAGAATTTCGTGGGTTTACTTCAAGGCTATAATTTGAATTTCTTTTGAGCTCGTTTTTTTTTCATGTAGCCTATTCTTCTCGCGCACACGACTAGTTTCTCCTAGACGCGTCTTTCCACCTTTCTGGCTTCTACTCGCATTTTCTTTTGTGGTGTTTCTTTCATTTTGGACGCGATTTCTTTGGCAAAATCTGTCACGTTTTTTGTCTGGTTTTAAGATGTGTTCCTGGAAAAAAATCCACACGACTTTGGGTGCAATTTTGTTCATTTTCTGGTCGCGCCTTTTTTGACGTGTTTCTGGTCGCAATTTTTGGTTTTTTTGTCGCGATTTTTGCTTTTTTTGGACGCGTTTTCGTCTTCCTTCTAATCGTGTCTTTTGTCTGCATTTTAAGACGCGTTTCTAGGCGCATTTTCAGAATAAAAACCTCCATTCTCTGGCTGCGATTTTGAAAGTTCTTGAGGTGCGCGACATTTTTTTTTTCTAAAAATTTGAAGTGTGTTTGGTCGCAATTTCTTCACTCTCGATCTTCAATCTTCTTCTGGGCACGCTTTTCTTATCTACTTCTGGGCGCAATGACATGTCTTTGTCTGAAGTATCTTCTGCAAGAAAAATTGTGCCTTTTTTTTGGGTAGATTCTAGCGGCTAGGGTTTTTGGAAAAAACTCTGTTTTTAAGTCAAAAAAAATTCTGATCACAAATTCATTCTGGGTTTTTTGAGAAGATTTTTGGGTAGTCGTCAGAATTTTTTGGGTGCCTTGTAATCTGTGTATTGAGATTTGTGCCAGCGGGTTTACCTTTATTTTTTGTGCCTAAAACTGCCTTAGTAATTGGAATTCGTGCATTCAAGCTTTTTGAGCCTCTTCTATATACCTCGTTTTTTGTGCTTCGGAAAGTGTGAAAGATGGCATCTTTGACCAACATAATGTTGGAAGGCAGTCAACAATTCAATGGTAGAAACCATAATACCTAGAAACAGCGAATGATTACTATCTTCGAATATCGCTACCTTGATCAGATTGTTCTAGGCAATGCTACTCATCCCACAACGGCGGGTAAAGATAAGGAAAAGTTTGATAAGCAAAATCGTGAAGCGATGATGCTCATTAAGCTTTCAGTTACTAATGATCAGCTTCCACAAGTTCCATCTGACAAATCAACTGTTGAGATTTGGGAGCACTTGAAAACCTTGCATGAGACCTCCAACAAGAGTCGTGCATTCTTTTTAAAGAACTAGTTATTCTCCATCATGATGGATGAGAAAATGTCCTTACAAGAGCATCTGACAAAGATTCGGGACATCCGTGATCAGTTGGAGGCGATTGGTCAGAAGATGGAGGAAGAAGACACAATAGTAATCACCTTGAAAAGTCTATCGAAGTCTTATGAGCACTTTGTTGAAACCCTCAACATTACATCAACTAATGTTGATCTAAAGTTTATGGAGCTTTGTACCATCCTCTTGTAGCAGGAATGTTGGAAACAACGGTTTGGAAGTAGTGCCTCTTTGTCCTCTATAGAGCAAGCTTTTGTAGCTAAGTCTTAGCCTAAGAACAAAGGGAAAGGTCAACCTTTGCAACAGAAAGGCTCAGGACAACCTTCGGGCAGCCCTAAGAAAAAGAACATTCAGTGTAATTACTGCCACAAATATGGTCATATGAAGAAGGATTGTCGTCAACGTTTGGCTTCTAAACAAAAGAAGCAAGGAGGGTCTCAGCAGAAAGCGAATGTTGTCGAGCACACTGAGCAAAAGGAATCTTCCTTTTACGTATTTATGGCTAAAAGACCTACAGATCATGTGAAGTCATCTACCTGGTAGGCACTTCATCCATCGGTGTGATTGGTTCACAGACTTCTCTCCTTGCACTGACTCAGTTATTTTTGGAGGAGGTGAAGAGTATACAGTTGTCGGTAAGGGCACTGTTCAGATTCAATCTAGTGGGAGGAATCTCATATTACTCAATGTATACTATGTTCCTGGCATGGAACTAAACCTTCTCTCTGTCAGTCAGATTATGCGGTGCTCTCCTCAATTGGATGTGATATTCAGTGCACACAAATGTTCGATTGTTGATCGGGAGACTCGCACCATGTGGCTATTGGTATTGAGGATCATGGTCTTTACAGACTTGTGGATACAGGTGATTCTCCAAAGTTAGCCATGGCAGCCAGAAGTTTTTCCATTACCAGTCTTTGGCATCAGCGGTATGGGCACTTAAATGTGCACTATCTCTCTCAGCTAGCTCGAGAGGGACTTGTAGCTGGTTTACCTAAGATCCAGACTCAGCATCATGGAGTTTGTGGAGCTTGTCAGGCTGGGAAGCAGCACAGGACACTGTTCACGGATGGTGACTCATGGCGAGCCTCTAAGGTACTGCAATTGGTTCACGCTGATGTATGTAGGCCAATGAATACACCTTTTGTTACTGGTTGCAAGTATTTCTTGCTTTTTGTTGATGATTTCAATCGTAAAATGTGGGTGTACTTACTTAGATAGAAATCAGATGTGTTTACTGTATTTCAGAAGTTTAAGGCCTTAGTAGAAAAAAGTCTGGTTGTTGCATAATCACTCTTAGGTCAGATAATGGGGGGGAATTTTGTTCTACTACTTTCTCCAACTTTTGTGATACACGCAGCATCAAACGCCAGTTAACCACACCCTACACTCCTTAGCAAAACAGTGTTGTAGAGCGGCACAATCGTAAAATCACTGAGATGGCCCGCTCCATGTTACAACACAAGAGTGTTCCTAGTAAATATTGGGCAGAAGCAATTTACACAATTGTCTATCTCCTTAATCGGTCTCCTACATAGGCTGTTAAGGGGAAGACTCCTGAGGAAGCTTGGACAGGTCGAAAACCTAGGATCAGTCACCTGAAAATCTTTGGCTCTTTAGCATATGTATGGATTCCAGATGCCAAGCACTCCAAGTTGGATTCCAAGAGTCAAAAGCTTATGTTCACAGGGTACAATGACAACCATAAGGCTTACCGGTTGATTGATGAAGACACTGATCGTCTCATCTTCAGTCGAGATGTTGTCTTTGATGAAGACCGAGGACCCTTTCACCTTTCCTTGTACCCTTTCACCTTTCCTTGTCTATACAGCATAAGTTTTTGTCTTATATTCGCAGCTTTTGGGAATAAGACAAATTCTTTGTCTGAAATAACTTTTGTCTTATATATTAATCGCTGACTTGGAGGATTTTAATTGCTGTAAATTTTAGAAGGTATTTGCTGCAGGTATTAAGTATTAATTATTTAATTTTGTGTGAGAACCATGTCTTCATGTTGGGGTCATGACAAAATGGGACACTCAAAATAAAGTGATCCTCCCTTTCCACCACTTGAAGAGAACAAAAGTAGCAAATCTTGTAACCAGAGAGAATATGGTGGTCAGCCTAAATGTGTCTTTCCTAGGACCATTTTCTCAAAGGCCATGCATCTAATGATGTTGAATATAATTGGGAGGGATCATGGTGCCATCAACAATCAATCGAAAACACATGACATAAAAGGCCATCTTCGTGATATTGATATGCTACTAAAACATGTTATTATTAATCACTTTGTGCTTAGGAAGTGCACAAGGAGAGGAATTCAAAGAGAATATGAAGGGAAGGAGTTGATCAATGGGGATCCCAATAAAGAGTAAACTAGTCTCTGAATACCAACATCGTTCTCAACAAGGGAGACAAAAGGAAGCAAACCTTGCAAATTAACAAAGGGCTAAATATAAAAGGTAAAGGTAAAAGTTTAGGTCATGCCAAGCAAAACAAGAAGTTGATGTATGAGATCCCTCTTTGTGTAATCCCAAAAGGGGATTATTTTTTCATTCACTTTATATACCATTCATGTTAGGTGTACATGCCTTGCTAATGTTGGATTCAAACCTAGGCCTCCTCTAGAGATTATAGAGCTTCACTATATAAATATCTCTTGTAGTCCAAGGCTAGACTGTCCGTTGACTTGAGCCTCAAAAGGCTCAAAATGAAGTTGGTAATTCAAGAGATAATACACTAATTGAGAGATAACAAGCAATAATCGAACTAAATCAAACAAAATAGAATTGAAAATCACTGAATAGATAAACAAAATTATCATTATTTCAACGTCGTTAGTGACACGTTGATTTATAAATCGGATCTTAGCAGTTGCACAAGCAACAAAAGTTGTCATTTTAAATAAAAGTTGAAAACTCATCTTTTCCTTCCCATAATCAGTTCCGAATCTGACCATCAATTCTTGATGTTGAAAATGATCTTGGGATGGTCTGAAACGTCTCAAGTGAGTCAAAAAATAGAGGAGCAAATACAAAAATGTAGTATTTCTGAGTTAGCAACAAAGCTGCAAATTTAGCAGGGGTGATTTCATAACTGACCTGTAGCATTTTCACAACCATCAATTTTCAATTTCCATCTAGTCAGTTTCATTTCCACGCAGTAGATTCATTTTTTCTCTAGCAATTATATAACCGTCAAACTATGGAAAATTAGCCATTTAGTCATCTTGTCTTGTGAGGGCAAGATAACAACTAGAAATGGTGTCTCTTTCTATACTTCAGAATTGTTCAAAGGAATACAATTTTTTGAGGCATGTGGAACATAAAAACAAGTTAGAAGCAAGTTCCAAAGACTAGAATTTTGTTCTTCTTCGTATTTGTATAGTATTTTGGAACAATATGATATAAAGCAGGGCTTTAATGGAGTTGCAACCATTGAATGTATGTAGAACTTGATTGTACAGAGCCATAAGCTCGTTTGTTGTCCAAAAGACATTCTCTGACATACAATTGACTAGTCTATAGTTATTGGGGAGCTGGAGCAGCTCACTCTTGCTGGATTTTTCGTGGAGGGTTTCTCAACAGTAAATCCTTGTTTTTCAATCTTGTGTGCTTGATTTCCATACTATTCTTATATATTTTAGCATTTGAATTTTGCTATAATGTTCATATAAACTAAGTTGATGTTTTGATGTTCTAATATTGAGATTTTTTGTCTTGTTATGGAGAACTTGTTGTGTTAATGTGAAATATGCAAGTGCAGAATTGTTAGAGGATTATCCTCAATGGTTTACAGATCAAATGGTATTAAAGCAACGTTCAAATTCCTTTTAATTAAGTTTTGAGTGATCGAAAAGGTAGAAAGTGGAGACTTAGAACCATTTGAGCCGAAAATTGGTGCCTCAAATTGGAATAGGTGAGAGAAGACAGTATCTATAAAAATGCCCAAGGCTATGAATAGAGAAATCAATGAGGATGAGGCAAGGTTCCATAGATTAGAAGAAGATGTTGCCTGAACCTCTCTTTCAATAGACAAGTTAGATAGGCTAGAGAACATAATTCTTGCATTATCTCAAAAAATGGTTATTACTCAAGAGCAATGAGCAAGAAAAAGAGTCCAAAGGCAAGGAAATAGAGTAGGAACAACCCTCTTCTACTAGGAATAGCTCTTTCTTCAAGGCAGACGCAATGGTTGGCATTCACCCATTTGATCGGAAAGTTAGTATAGAGAAATTAGACCTAGATAGCTGTTACACCCCAAGCGATATTACCTATTTACTATTACCTTGTATGGTTAAATTGATTGAATAAATGAATGTGTTTTATGGATCTTTACATGAATGTGTTTTATTAATCTTTATATGAATATGTTTAATGAATCTTGAATGAAAATATGATGAATGAATAATTGTTGCACTTTGATATTTTATAATGTTTCTAACTATGAAATGTATGATGCATATGATTATGTTGTGTTCGGATAACTGCGGTTATGATGTGCCAAGTTGAGTACAAGAACAAGTTCAATCCTCTAGAAGAGAGGGGAAGTATCACTCAGGAGAAGAACTTGGTCTGGTAACCCTTAACGAGCCTAACTGAGCAATCACATGCTAACGTCCTAATTGGTCATATAGAGAGTCAAGTCAGTTTTGGGGAAAGGTAAGTAATCTCTATTGTGAATGTTGTGATTGAGAATTGTGATTAAGTCTTGATGTCTTGTGTTAGTCTTTCCTTGTATGCTTATTGTGGTATAAATGAGATATATGCATAAGATGTATATATATGTCTATGTGTACATGTCTATGGTAGACTCATACATGTGAGTGAATACGTACATAAGTATACGTAGGTAGACATGCCAATGCATGCTCATGGACGGATCACCCATATGCATGGGGATATCGATTGAGACTAAATTGACATATATATATATATGTGTGTGTGTGTTTGTGTGTGTGTATATGTATATATGTACATATGTGTGTGTGTGTATATATATATGTACATATGTATATATATATATGTACATATGTATTTATATATGTATGTATGTATATATGCATCCTATGTATGTATGTCAATCAACGGGATTGTATGTATGAGTATTTTATTAAGATAATGAAATAGGATTACGTATATATGTATATGTGGTATATATATGTGTGTGTGTGTGTGTGTGTAATGTTATGATAACATATCTATATATATATATATATATATATATATATATATATATTAGAATTGATGTTATTAATATAAATCATAAAGCGCATAAAGATAGCGCTGATCATATTATTAGTAATATGCAGCAAGGCATATGATCATATTATTAGTAATATGCAGCGAGGCATATAATATAAACCATGGGCGCATGAAGCATAAAAGCTTTATTTGGTGAATAATCCAGCGCATAAAGTGAAACATGACCAAGTCAAACATTAAAACAAAGCACGTATGAAACATAGCAGCTGTGTTAAGCGCTTAAGAAGGGAAGTAAATGTTGTGTGCAGCAAAGAATAAGTCTACAAGAAGCACCTGTGAAGGTGGCGCCAAAGCTTTGAGGTGGCGCCATAGTTAGAAGAGGTTGCAATGCAAAAGAAGTCTATGAATTCAAATAAACCTGCAAATAAGTGTTTTGAATCAGTCAAGTGCAAATTTGGCATCATTGTGAAATGGAATTCGAAATAGGAAACCTGCTTTCAGCTTGCTGTCCCAAATACAAAGTTGACTCAGCCATGAAACTGTCATGTGTTGCAAACCTGAGTGAGTCGTTGCATGAGGAAGAAAGGTGGCAGAAATACTTACTTGTTTGTAGCCTTTGATTGCTCACAAATTAGTATAAATAGAGGTGCCCATTCTACCAAATGCTACACTTATCTTTCTGAATATCTTGACGTTGTTTTGCTATGAGTTTGAGAGCTTGTGAGTTGAGAGTTATTTTGGTATTTTATATTTGTGGTTATTGTGAGATTTTGAGAAAAGTTAGAAGAGGATAGTCAAGTGGAACTTGGTGGAGGTGTCGATCAATTAGTGGATTCATACTAGGAAGGAGTTAAATCATTTGGAGCTTATACAGACATGCTAATTTCTATTCCTTTGTCTTTATATTGGAAAGGATAAGTTAGTTATTTACTATGTTGGGAAAAGAGTGTTTTGATTATGTTGTGGAGTTTGTTTAAGATTGCTTGTTTCATGGTTATGCAATATGTTGTAGAAGCTATCTTGTTGATTATGTCTTTATGTACCCTATCTATGGGAGTTTATTTGAGTGCAACATAGTTATACTATGTGTAGTTATCTTCGCTATACGTAGGGAGTCTATGTTAGACGTATGTAGCTTTACGCAAGATGTTTAAACACTGTAGTATAGTCATATTGTTATGGGATGAATATGTAGGGGTTATTCCTGGGATTGGTCAGATCCGTGGGAAAGGGGGTAACCTAGATATAGAGTATAATGGTCATTATAAACCAAATCGAGCTAGGAAGGTGGGTGAACGTGTGACGTGTTGTGACCTTTTCACACATCGCCCCATTGCAAATGGGGACCCCCTGTTTTCGTTTTTTGCCTTGGCATCGCAACTGCTTATCACCATTTTTCTTTTACAATGAGGAGTTAAAGTTTTGAAGAGTCATCCGAGCCAAGTAATTCAAGCCCAAAATAGTGCCTAGACATCATGGAAGTGCTCAGAAGGTTCGAAAGACGAAGATCGCCTGTGCTTTGAGTCAATTCTAACACTTCCTATTTTTTAGGGATTCTACTTTTTTGCTTTGTGCTTTTTCTATTTTTGGCATTTTTGGACCAATCCAAGACTCCTATTTTGTAGGGATTTTTGCTTTTTCTATTTTTAGAAAGTGCCAAGGTCTCACAAGTCATAAAGTCAACATTAGAATCAAAAAATTTGGCCTTCAAAAGCAAAAATAAAGAAAAATCAAGAGAAAAGGCATATGGCGAGGGTTTGATGATCCGAAAAAAAGACAAGCATGAAATTCATGGCAACCAAAGATGAAAATGGCATAAGTTTGAAGAAGTGCGTCTTAGGATAATATCTGAAGAGCTTCCAAGTCTGCCATGAAGATGGCAAAGACAATGTCAGGTCCGCTTAGAGGGAGAAAAAAAATATGTCAAAGGCTCTAGGAAGTCCACCATGAGAAGAGGAAGAAATGGCATGAAGTCTCTAAAGGCCACCATAAGGAAAAGGAGGAATGGAAGCACACTAAGAAAGTCCACCTTGCATCATGGAAAGAAATTCATGAAGTTCGCCCTTGTATATGGCAAGCTTGATCTAAAGTCCGCCATGCCAAAAGGGAGTATGTAAAGGAAAGTAAGAAGTCCGCCCTATCCATGGAAAAACCTTCTTGAAGTCCGCCATAATAAGGAATGGAAAGCATTAAGGAAAGTCCGCCATGCCTTTGGAAAGACACTTGCATCATGGAACAAAAGCCAAGAAGTCCACCCACCCCTTGGGAGCTTAGCAAAGAGACTTTGAAGTCTGCCCCACCTTGGAAAAAACATGGAAAGACATCAATGAAGTCCGCCTTGGCTTGAGAAGTTCAAAGTCCTCCCCCTTCCCAAGGAGAATGTCCAAGATGCTAGCAAGTCTGCCCTAGGATGGAGTAAGAAGATGTCCAAGCAAGGAAAAAGTCCGCCAAGACTTGTCCAAAGAAGTCTGAAGTCCGCCAAGCATAAAGAAAAGAAATGGAAAGACCTTCCCAAAGTCTGCCCCACCTCTTGGCATTAAGTTTGCAAAGTCCGCCACCTCTTGGAAAGAAACTCATAAAGTCCGCCTAGAGAAGATGTATCATGGAAAGAGGAACAAAAAGTCTGCCCAGCTAAGGAGAGGATAAGAAAATTGGCTAAGTGTTGACACCTTGGGGAGAAGAATTCAGAAATTTGACTAAGTGTTGGAAAGAAGACAGGAAGAATGAAGAGGAATAAAGAGGAAGTGAATAAAATCCTGGTCCAAGGATGGAGTCTGCCCTACTTAGCACAAGCCAAATTCAGAATTGAAGGCAAATTCGTAGGCAAAGTTCATTCAAGCATGGAGATGGCCAAAATCTTGACTAAATGTTGAATGGTCCACATGGGGGTATTACAAAATGAAATTGAATAGCCAAAATTTGGCTAAGTATGGGAAATACTTCACAAAGAAAATTCCAATTTCCTCCATTGTGACGAAAGCACAGGCATTCTTCTCCAAATTCAGAGAATATTCAGGGACATCTTGGGGATTTCATCTAATCCCAGACCCTATTGAAACTTCGGAGACAGCTTTCTTGAAGGATTTCATCTGAAGAATTAAAGAATAAAGCCCCTAATCAATCAGGATGGTGACAAGAGAAAGAGTGTTCCAAAACAAATTTCCCATGCTAGACAATTCTTGACACAAATTGGATAGTGAAGGAAATCAAAGGAATAACACCAATCAATTCAAGCAAAATTTCAAAACAATCGAGGAGGAAAATAACTTCAAAAGTCAGGACATTTGCTCAAGGGAGACTTGAAACCTCAGAGTGCAGCCTAAGAAGAAATCAAAATCTCAAAGGGAGATCCAAGATCCAAAACTGGGAAGGAACAAGCACCAGGGGCTGAGGAGTCATGGAAGAAAAATATTCCTAAGGCAAACACATGGAGCAGGGACCAAAGTAACCAAGGAAGACATCCAGCCGCATTTGGTGGCTGTCGTCATCTTCAACCAATCTGGGTGTTTTGAGATCTTATGCAACATTCTATTTTCCAGCTGCTTATTGGTTACTCTCCCAGCAGAAGGACAAGTGTCTCCAAATGTAATTTTCTCATTGGTCGAGAGGTAGTTGGTTGTGACAAACCCTAATTAGGGTTTTATTTTGTAATCTCGGTCGTTGATCCTAAATCAATCTTGGCCATTGAATTGTAATTGGGGAGCCTATAAATTGAGCTCGCCCCTCATTTGTAAAGGGTGAAGAAAGTGTATGAGATTGTTGCATTTTGCTACTTCCGATAATAAGCTCTTATGCATGATTTGCTTTGAATCCCTTTTATTGTCAAGTGGTTTGCAAGGTTGCATAACTTCTTCAACATTAGATTAGAATTAAGATAGAATTTGATTAGAATTAAGATAGAATTTGCTTTGAATGTTTGTTAGGTGAATGCAAGATTTAATAGTATAGATTATGGTGAAACATTGCTCGTACTTTCTTTGGATGGATGATTTTCATTCAATGCGTAAAGTTAGCCTAAGCTTATGATTGTGGGTGCTTAACTTCAGTCTGGAGAAGTATTGTTCTAGACATGAAAATTATAATCACACCCTTTGAAGATTGCACCCACTTTGTGTAGTTGTCGTAGGGAGGCGAAGCAAAGCGCGGTTACTAGTTTCACCTAATCTTTACCGTCTCTTGAATTCCTAGGCATAAATTAGATCCTCTAAACCCTTATCCTTTTTGCACCTTTTTTTTGAAAACTGAAAATCCCAACAGAAGAATCATTCAATGTTAAATCTGTCTAAGTCCTAAACTTGTGAAGAAATTGCTTAACGTAAGTCCCTTTGTGTATTGCCAGCATATCACAACGCCATTGAGCTTATCCACACGTCAAGACCTGACAAAAGAAACCTTGGAGTCGCCATATGATCTTCTTGCAATCTTAGCATACACAGTGATTTTGTTCAAGAGAGGATAGAGTGTCTTTGGACATTTATTTTGTGTGTTCGGTGGATGATAAAACGTACACCAACATGACGTCTACTCTAA
>VDFB02279056.1:0-19990 GCA_007258455.2 Sequoia sempervirens
TTTGAATGTACAAATAATATAGCAGAGTATGAAGCCCTGATAATTGGTTTGAATATGGCTGTCAAACACAAAATCAAATTGCTAACTATTCTTGGAGACTCTGAGTTGATCATTTCACAAGTTAGATCAAAATATGCTGCAAAAAACAAAAGGTTAAAACAATATAGAAATGTTGTATGGGACACAATTGAACTATTTGATTCTTTTTCTATTGAATGGATAGATAGGTCTAAGAACTTGATGGAAAATTTCTTAGCCAATGTAGCTCTAAGAAGAGATGATATCACCTTGGCCAGAGTATCTCAAGTTGAATTCAAAACAAGGCTTGATATCCCTGATAATATCTATAGTTGGCCATTTTTCAATGATGACACTGATCTCATCAAGTTTCTACATTGCATTGATTAGTATGAAGCACATGAGATTGACTTTAATGCTTTTGTGGAAAAAATAGATGGAAAATAGACTGTGTTTGGAAAATAAGTTGTGCAACTCAAAACCAACAAACTTCCTAAAGGACTTGTGGCACTAGAAAGGGTGTTTGATGGAAATGATCATGCTCTCATGAAACAAACTCCAGTAAAAAGGGAAGATGTTGAAGAGATCAATTTTGGGACTAAATTGGCACCAAAAAGGGTGTATATTGGGAAGAAAATAAGTCCAACAATCAGAAAAATGCTAATTGCACTGTTAACAAAATAAAAGCATGTTTTTGCATGGTGTTGTGCCCTCAACACACATGCCCCGTTCGAAATGGGGACCCTCTTTTCTTTCATCTTACCGGGTCATTTTTGTCGCTGCCTCATTTTGCGTGCCCTATTTTGGTGTCCTAGGTGGTCAGCATGCCTCTGAAGTCTCATCTTAAGTTGACTGTGTTTCCCCCTTTTAATTTTGTCAAGTTCTAGTGCCTTGCGGGGTCTCTATGGCAGTTTTCCTCTTTCAACGGCCTTGGGGCCTACTGGGCCCACCTCGTTGGGTTTCCTTGGTCGGGTTTCCCCTTCGTGTCCATCATCCCAAATTACAAAGGGCTTACAACTTCCCAGGCCCCGGGTCCCGGCCCCCTGTTCTCCATCTGTTGAAACTTGCAAAAAGTTTTGGCTACTTCAGGTCCGCTGGGCCCGACCCTCTGGACTTCCGTGTCCGGAAGTCTGCAAAGATGCCGCCGTTCCAAATGGTGGACTTGCAGTGGAACTCTACCCTCCGGTCCCCGACTTCCCCTTTGCCGCCGGTGATTTCCGAGTAGAATTTTCCAAACGGCGAACTTGCGGCAGAATTCCGCCCTCTGGGCCCTAGGACTCCAGCCGCCGCCCGTGAATTTGAATCCACCAACCATCCGCTATGCCGTACTTGCATTTAATGAAGCCATTAATGGCGGTGGGAGTATAAATATCTTGAGCAAACCTGTCATTCTCACTTGTGAGGGTTGCAGAGAGAGGTCAAAGAATTTGCTAGAGAGGATCCTTGTCTTCGCCGATCATCGCCCTCGCACCCGTTGCCGTCACTTGCCGACCGTTAGTCAATTTCACGCTTTGCCGCATCGGGTGTCCAAGGTAGGTTTACTATTTTCCCTCCTGAGCAATTTTTCATGATTTTAAAGCTTAAAAATGAAGAACACGGGTTAAAAGGACATGTGATTGATAAAACACGATGAAACGCACAAAACCCATGTTTTCGATTCTTCGAAAAACCTCCAAAATGCCCTCGAATTCGCCACCAGAACTTCACCTCGATGTTGTCATTCATCGCTCAGGGGAGTTCTCACCCTTTGGGCCTGGGTCTCCTCTTGGCGGTTGAAACAGAAAACAACAAATATTTCCCAAAAATGGCTATGTGACCCCCTCGTGCCCGACCCCTCGGACCTCTGTCATCCCTTTGCCGTCGAGGTTGAAAATTTGAACATCCAAACTTGGCCGCCGTTTTGGCTCTTTGGGCCCGAACCCCCAAACTTTTGTGTCTGAAAGTCTGTGAAGATGCCGCCATTCCAAACGGCAGAGTCACCCCATCCGCCTGAATTCCGGAGTTCGCCTTTCCTTTCGCCATCCGCTTTGCGAGTGAACTCAACTACCTGTCGCCCTCCCGGGTCCCGGTCCGTGGACTTCCATCCCATCTTCATCGTTCTGAACGGTGACCCCCCGACTCTCGAGTCCCAAGCCTCCATTTTCCACTTGGAGGTTGGCATTGAACTTTAAATGACCTCACCCCTTCCGGGCTCTGGTCTCCGGGACTCTGTCCCTCCTCCACCGTTCTGAAAGGGAAATTTGAGGTCGCCCTTTCGAGTTTCGGGCTCCGCCTCCCTACTCGTCGTGGAAGCTCAAAATGTAATTTGATGTCCAACCTTGATGTCAGGTCCAGTCTGCTAGGCTGCCCCCTCCAGACTTCCGCCCGACGATCGTCGTCTCGAATGGCGAAGGCATGACAACTTCCTGACTCCTCAAGCCTAAACACTTTAAAATTGCAAAACTGCCAGCCGCCCTTAGATCCGATGGGTCCTAGACCTCGGAGTTCCGCCCCCGGAACTCTATTTCTGCTCAAGCGTTCCAAACGGCCAACTTTGGATGGCTTTCCAACCTCGTACCTCCGGTTGCTCCCAAATCGATCCAAATGACCTCAAATTTGAAATCTGATCTCGACCCACGCACTTAATTTCGGCCCTCTTCGTTATGGGCCTTTGAACCATCAAAATGCCATGTTTGCCCTTTCAAAACAACATTCCTGCCAGGGAAGTCTGGGCCTTCGGGCCTGAATTGTCCAAAAGCCCTCAATCAAAAGACTAATGGCATCAAGAAGTAGAAGTATCATTTTGTGAATGATAAATGATTTAAATTTGACTTCACCCATGGGATTTTAACTAACATGAAGGCTTTCATGATGAGTTGCACTGACTGCGCCTTTGCTTGCAGAATATATGGAATCGGGTGCAGGACCTTCGGGGGCAGTTGTGGAAAAGGACAAAGGAAAGAAGTCGGGCAAGACTCCTCGAGGAAAAGAGGACAATGACCAAATGAAGTACCAGTTCCAGGGTGAACCTATGCACTCAAAGGTTACCATGGATTGGAAAGAAATCATCGACACCAATATCGGCCATGTCAATATTGACGAGTTTACACAAAGGGTCAAGGTCAATCTAACGACCAAGAATGGGAGCCTGATCAGACAAAGTGGAATTGCAAAAGCGGCAGGCTTCCCTCCATCCCTCGTGGCCCCTGAGTTGGTCATGGCTTGTCGGCAGGCATATCAACCAGACACAAGGACCATAATTGACAGAGATGGTAACATTCTCACCGACATGTCGGCTGAAGGAATCACAAAGACCTTCCATTTTCCCACTTTTCAAGAAATGGAAACACCTACCATAGAGGAATGCCAGGCAGCATGGGATGATAACTTGGTGGGCTGCAAGAAATTGATAAATCAACATTGTCTTAAAGAAAAACGGGGCAGCGCTGTGAAGGTTCCTCACAAACTCTTCCGCAGTGATTTCCATGAAGATTACCACGACTTGGTTACAATGCTAAGCAAGGTTATGGGTCTTCCTACGACTGCCTTCTTTCAGGAGTGGATGGTGTACTTCTTCGAACAGATCCTTCGTGGGAATGAGGACGTCACCACAAAATCCTCATTCTATTGGGGAGGTATAATAAGCGACTACTTCCATGAGCAGTTCGTCAATGTGAAGAAGAGTTCCAAGTTTTACATGACTTCATATCTCGTCTACTCCTTGGCAGACTAGAGACAATACAATGGGTTGTTCATGGCACCCGATGAGGAGCAGGGTCGAAGACTAAAGGCCTATGATAGGTATCCCCAACTCCAGTACCGAAACTTCAAGAAGGAATATTGCAGGGTAAATGACACCTTCATTGGCCATATCATCAGAATGATTGTTTGGGATTTTGAGAGAAGGGTTTCCCACAATGCTCGGGCATTCTTGAAGTAGTATGCCTTCCTCTTCATTCAATATCCAAAGTTCACATACATCAGTGCCCAGGACTTCACCGAAAGGAAAAACAAGTTGCCTCAATACCCCAACGACCGGATTATCTTATTGGAGCTTTCTCGGAAGCTCCAACACATACAGGCAGTCTTTAGCAGCAAACACATAGCAGGAATCTCTTATCCCTTGACCCTTGGTCAGGGCATGTATAAATTACAAACTTCCCAGTGCGCTGGTAACTTTGAGAAAGAATTGAAGGATTATCATTTTCACCTGCACACTGCTCACCCGCGAATGGACCCATATGGGCATGTAAGGAAGGCACTAGGACCGGGGTTCACTCATTTGCACCACATTGAGGACTTTTGGGGGAATTGTCAGGATGATAAGGAGGTGTGTGCAAGGCACTATATGCAGATGACTACATATTTTATAAGAAAGGTGCAGCCATTTCCCATACCAGACCAAGTCGAAGAGGATGAAAGCACCATAATAGACCCCAGGTACCCTACAGTTGCCAATTTTCCGATACCAACAATAGACTGGGATGAGCAAGAGGTCAATGACCTCGATATTATAACCAAGCCAATCTTGACCCGTACTAAGGAGTGGGTGGATGGACAAGTGGTCTGACTAAAACAACAAAGGGTGGTCCTAACATACGAGGGGCTCAAAAGTGAACCAAGTGCCACAGAGGAGGCCGTTGCTACTACTTCAACGGGCGGGACATCCAAGTCCCCTCCAGTCACTAGATCCAAGAAGAGGAAAGAGACAGAAATGGAGCAGTCTCCTGATCCCAAAGTTTATACGAGGAAAGATCCAGGGGGCTCGCCTTCTAAAAGGCTTAAACAAATAGGGGGCACCTCAGAGTAGCCCTTAATCCAAGAGGAAGAAGCAAAAGGTACGGACCAAGTAAAATCTCTTTTGGCCCTCCCTGTTGCGACTGCCCCATCATCTACCTCCCTAGCATTGGTCGCCACATCCCCGCCGACAGTGGACATCTTCGTCCATCTCGCCCCTTCACCTCCGGTCAAGCCTGTAATACTCATTGATTCTTCCTTTGTCGTAACTACTCCTTCCTCCGCTGCCATGTCACCTACCACATCGCTCCCTTTCGAGCTCTCCCAGATCCTTATGGACCCCACTCTTCAGGCTACCCTAGCGCAGCTCCTCGCTATTGCTAAACATTCACAACCTTCGGCAGGACCACCGGCTATGGAAGCCACCATGTTGATTTCATAGGAGTGGGAGAGGTGAGAAAAAGAGGCCTCGAAGCCATTTGAAGAGGAGGCTGATGAATACCATGAGCACCCCGAGTATGAACACCGCACAATTGATAGGGTGGCCTACGAGGAAGAAGGAACGGGCTCCTCCGAGAGCGGGGATGAGGAGGATGATGCCGGTGGTAGGGTCATCATGCAAACCTTCGACGATGATCTTGAAGAAGAAATGGCTTGGCAGCTGAGGGGTACTGAAGAAGAGGCAGAAAGGTCGCCTCTTAGGGAAGGAAAGCAACAGGAAGATAAGCCTGAGGGTGAGGCTCAAACTGTCAAGAGCCTCAAAATTGAGCAAACCAAAGGAAAGGAGGGGAGGGAAATGGAAAAGAAAGAAAGTCCCAAGCATAAATTATCTACCAAGCCTCCTATTAAGCGCCTTGTGTTCGTCCAGGACTCCAATGAAGAAGGAGATACTGCTAAGGAGGAAGAAAGGGCCCCAGAAGATAAGAATACATAAACCTTAGCCAAGGGGGGTGAAGGTGATCATGAATCATCTAAAGAGAAGGCTACTATGCCTGAATGGCTAGAAAGACAACTTGAAAAGAAAACCCCCTATGTTGAAGGACCCAAGAGCGAGGCTGGAGGCTATCTTAGCCAGAGTGCAAATAACAACTAGAAAAGAGAAGAGGCCTAAGATCATATCCAAGGTAACAATGGATGCTTCTGGGTCTCGAGCTGTGCAAATAGCAACGCCTGTGGTAAGCTAGGAGGGAATAACCTACAAAATCTCCACCATGGATCTAGGAACGTCTACCAAGGAACAGAAGGTAGGACACCTTGAAGAGTCAGTGGCTACGGTGGTGCATCTGATAAAGCAGGACAAAGTTTTGAAAGATGAGCTTAAAGCACAAGTAGTTGCTTTGACGAATTATATCCAGCAATGGTCTTCAGTGGATGACCTGCCTACCACGTCCATGGCTCCACCCCAACTGTTGTCCAAAGAAAAAATTGATAAGATGGAGAGAAGAAAGAACTTGGAAAAGACTACAGAGAGTTGGTTCCGACAGGTCCTGTATGTCGGGAACATGGGTATTAGCTGGGTTGTTCGGACAACCAACAAGTTCTTGGATCTGCTTCAATCTTTGGAAAGCACAAGGAAGCTCTGTACCGACTTCCTTGCAACATACGACTACCTATCCAAAGATCGAAGCCATCTTTCAATTTCCAAAAGCCACATGGGAGAAGGAGCTTGCATTCAACAAGGACGATCACTGGTTGATGGATGTGTGGTGGTGGGATTTTGACAACAGGAAAGAAAGGCTGGAGCAGATAATGAGTAGAGTGGATCTGGACATCGAGTGGATCAAGGAAATCAGAGCAGAATGTGCTTGATACCTCAAACTAATGACAGAATATGACATGCCCATAGTATAGATGGATAAATGGAAAAGGTAAAACCCTACTTCCAAAAGAAGATGGAGGACGGGATGTCTAGTGAAATAACGGTGGAATTCATGAGTTTTTCTACCCATGCATTTGACCAATCAGAGCTATTTAGGGATCAGGGCACAAAATATGATGAGGACTGGAAGAAGCTGGAAGATAATGCAAAGGAATGGAGCTACCAAATATTGCGATACGAGATTATTGACGTAGACAAGCTCCAACCAGTCATTCTAAAGTTCATGGAGTATACAGCTTCAAAGAAGCAAGAAGACAGCCTTGTTATCAATGAAGAGCTCCCCAAGGAGTAGCTACAGTAAAACAACAATCAGCAAAAGACAAAATTGCTACAGTGACTGGCACTAGATGACGAAATAGGGAGAAGACAAAATGTAATTTTAAATTGTAATATATTGAGGGTTGGTGAAACCTTATTTTGTAATGAATCTTGGCCACACAATGAGAATCAATCTCGTCCATTCATCTAACTTTTGGGGCACTATAAATAGGGGTCTCCTCTCATTTGAAAAGAGGGAGTTGAGTTGTTGTAAATACATGCTGCATAAATTTATAATGAAAATACATTAACTTGGTGCATTTTCTGAGTTTTTCACATGTTACTTGATTCAACCTCCATTGTTTGATGCTTTACGTAGATTTGTATTGTTGTTCTAGTTAGTTGTATTCTTGCTTTGATAGATTTTGGAAATGTTGTTCTGTATTTGTGAAAATTCCTGCTGTGTAGATGCCTTCTTAGTCCATACTTTTTGTTGTTTGTTGTTGGTAGATGGTTGTGTAAAGTTAGCCTGGGCTTAAATTCAAAGCTGCTCCACACTTTCATCTTCGTTCATGCATGAAAATGGTGAATGAAAAGTGAAATATTTGCAGACCTTAGAAGATAGCACAAATTCCATGAGACTGTGAGATTTCTGGTTAAGTGGAATATTGTTTCCAAGAAGCTGTCCATTGCAGGAGCTCCATGATTACTGTTCACAGTTAGTTGCAGGTCCGGGAACCCTCCATCTTCCCCACTCCTTTTCCCCATTTTTTAGAAATAACCTGTACCAAGGTTCATTGCACATTGTAAAGCCAAATTTGAAGAAACATTGAAGTTTTGAATTGTTGTCTGAACCTACAACAAGGTGAAACTCGACCTCCATCTCAAAAACTTCGTATTTGAAGATCCACCTTGCATCAAAATACATAAGTCTGCCCTGTGATTACCAACAAAATCACATCAAAATCAACTGAGGAGTTCCATGCAAGTCATGACCTGACACCTGAGAGACCTTGGGGAGATTTTCAGCAACTTGTCGTGGGAAATTTCCTTTCAAGAGAGGTAGTGCATTCATGTACTACCTGTGTTGAGAAAGTGTGCAAAACGCCCATCAACACATGGTCTTATGAGGACCTTAAGGCATATAGAGAATATTTTTTCCAACTTGAGATCCCATTAAAGCCAGGTGCAAAACCATTTAGGCAGAAGCAAAGACCCATCAACCCAACTTTGGAGCCTAAAATGCATGAAGAGCTTATGAAGCTTAGGGAAGGGGGTATTATCAAGCCAGTTAGACATTCATCTTTGGTCTCTAATCTAGTATCGGTTAGAAATAAAAATGGAGATATAAGACTTTGGGTAGACTTTCAGAACTTGAATGTATCTTCTCTCAAGGACAATTATCCACTTCCAAACATGGAGGCTATGCTACAAAGGGTCACAGGATGTGAGTTACTGTCCATGATGGATGGATTTTTAGGCTATAATCAAATGAAATTCAAAGAATCAAAACAATACAAGACAACTTTCAATACGCCATGGGGAACATATGCTTATGTTAGGATGCCATTCAGACTCACAAATGCTAGTGCAACATTCCAAAGGGCTATGGTTGTTGCTTTTACTGACCTCATTAATGTGATAATGGTAGTCTACCAAGATGATTTAACTGCATATTCAAAAAGGTAGAGGATCATGTGGCTCACCTTGAGAAAATATTTCTGAAAGCATGGGAATATGGAATCTTGCTTAATCCTAAAAAGTGTCAGTTTGCAGTAACAGAAGGAAAGTTACTTGGGCATATAGTCTCTAAGGAGGGAGTAATCATTGATCCTGAAAGAGTGGAGGCCATTGAAAAGATACCTATCCCCAAGACAGTTAAGGTTATTCAATATTTTTTTGGAAAAATCAATTTTGTGAGAAGATTCATATCAAATTTTGTTGAGATAGTAAAACCAATATCAAAGATGCTAAAGAAAGGTGCAAATATTGATTGGACTGTTGGGGCTATAGATGTGTTCATATCCATAAAGAGAGCAATCAAGGAAGCTCTAGTATTGAAATCTCTAGATTTTAGTAAACCTTTCCAAATCTTTTCATTCGCATCTTATCACACAGTTGTTGCAGTTATGCTCCAAAAGAATGATGAAGGGTATGAGCAGCCAGTCTCCTTTTTTAATAAATCTCTCCAAAGTGCAGAATTGAAATATGATATTGTGTAGAAACAAGCCTACACATTAGTAAGAGTTGTCAATGCATTTATACCATATCTAATAGGGGAAAAAGTTATAGCTTATGTTCCTAACGCTACTATGAAAGATGTATTTGTACAAAGTGAAACAACATGGCGTAGGTGTTGGTGGATAAATAGAATTCAGGAGTTTGATATTGAGTTTCAGATCACCAAGCTTGTAAGAGGACAAGAATTAGCCAAATTGATGGTTGAAACCAATTTGGAAGCTTCCCAAGTATGCAATGTCAACAATGAAGAAGATATGGTCACTAGTATTGAAAACACTTCATGGTACACTGACATCGTGTACTATCTCAAACATTTGAAATGTCCAAAAGGGTTTGACGACAATAGAAAAAGGACACTGAAGTTGTAGGCCTCAAAATATGTATTCATGAAGGGAGACCTATATTGGAAGAATAATGATGGTGTTCTATTGTTATGCTTAGATGAACATCAGGCAAGACATGTCTTGAAGGAAATGCATTAAGGAGTATGTGAAGGCATTTCTCAGCAAAAACTACTACTTATAAGATACTAAGGGCAGGGTACTATTGGCCCAAGGTTTTTAATGATGCATGTGACTATACTAGAAAATGTGAAGCATGTCAGAATTTTTCTGGGAAACTAAAATGTCTAGGAGCATTACCTTTGAGACCCATGCAAATAGAAGCTCCATTTCACAAATGGGGAATTGATTTCATAGGGGAAATTACAGAAAAATCTAGTGGAGGACATAAATGGATACTAGTAGCCACATATTACTTCACAAAATGGGTGGAAGCCATACCCACCAAGCAGGCAACTAGTAAGGTTGTGACCAATTTCTTATTGGAAAACATCATCAAAAGATTCGGGGTCCCAACAAGGATTGTGACTAATAACGAAATGTGTTTTAGATTTGATGAGTTCAAGTAGTTTTTCTAGTCTTATCTAATTCATATCTCATATTCTTTTCCTTATCACCCACAGGCAAATGGGCAGGAAAAATCCAACAACAATAGTATCTTGAAGATCATAAGAAGAATGTTGGATGGCAATAAAAAGGCCTGGGATTCTAAGTTAAGGCTTGCTTTATGGGTGGACATAATTATTATGAAAAAGGACATTGGTAAATCAACTTTTGAGCTTGTGTATGGAACTCAAGCCAGACTCCCTTTGCATAATCGAATGCCAGTATACAATTTCATTTTGGAAGAATATTTGGACGTTCCTAAACCCATGGAGGAGAGGATGGAGGAATTAATAGAGCTTGATGAAATTAGAAATCAAGCTTAGCAGCATAATAGGAAGAAACAATTACAAATGAAATACTTGTATGACAGGAAGGCTAAAAATAGGAAGTTTGAAGTGGATGACATAGTTCTCATGTGGAATGCTAGGATTCAGGATAAAGGAAAGCATGGGAAATTTGATCCCTTATGGTTAGGACCCTTTGTTATTGTTGGTAAGGGAGGTGAGAATCATACTATCTCCAAAACATGTTAGGAGAAGAACAAGAATTTCCAGTACATGGGAATTTCCTAAAGCATTTATTTTCTTGAAGAACACAACAGATTAAGGATTTCCAATGCATGGACAATTCTTGACAAACCTCTTAAAATAAATTATTTCTATGCAAAGTAGTCTAGGTGAAGGTTAGGAATTTCCAGTGCATGCACAATCCCTGAGACACCTTCTGAAATCTGCAAATTTCCATGCACAGTAGTTTTAGGTTCTCATCATATTCCATCGACATCCATGGTCTGCTCTCCAAAGATTATTTGGATCCTTACAATGATTTTACAATCATTCATCCCCAAATGGAGCCACTGTTAGGACTGAAAAAATCCCACATATTTGCATTTTATCTCCTAATCCTTACAAAATCTCACCAGACTCAATTTCATGATCTAAACAAATTGTTGAGGTCTGTGTAAAAGATCCATTTTTGTAACCAACATAACCAAATACTCGCACCCATAAAATCCATCAAAGTCCTTTTGACACCATCGGCCTAACAATACCCTTCCGGTGGAACTCCCATCACTACCCCACCGATAGCCCGATAAGGGCAGTCCATATCCTTACATCGGCTTAACATCTTTCCATCGAGCTAACTTCCAAGGTAGTTCCCTCAATGGGCCGATAGAAACAACAAAGATTATCACATTGCTGCAGCTCGGGTGCATCAGCGAAATGAATGATGAAGGTTCCTCAATAGCCTGATATAACCATAGAATATCAAGATATAACACTTATCGGTGTAGTTGGGATGTATCGGGGTAGCATTGTTAGATGTCATGTCGATAGACCGAAAGAGGAACTATTGTCAGTGGAGAAGGTGGCCATCAGTGGAAAACAGATCAAAGTTCCAATGATATAATGATGAATGATTACTATTAGTTGATGTGACGTCCAAGAGCATCGTCGGGATATTTAACATAAATGCTCTCCTTGATGATAAGACTAAAACAAGTGGTTTATTAATGAGCTAGAACTGAAGTGAATTGCACCACAAATTAATCATACAATTGAAACAACCAGAAAGGCTACACTAAGGGCACAAGTAGAAAGGGACATAATTCAGACCTCTTACACAGTGAAATTAGGGGAAGTGAAAATCCGTGTAAGTACTCCACTCTCAGCTATAAAGTTGTGTTTTTTTAGAGTTAGCAATGGAAGAAAATGCGGAAAAACCTAAGGCAAAGAAACAAAAAACTGAAAAGAGGAATCTAAACCAAGACTTGATAGACCAGTGTCCAGGGTCAGGGCCAAGACCCAGAAGAAGTGTTCAAACAAGTAAATTGTTAGACAAGCATAGGGGTCTAGGGGATGTTTGGACACCACATCAGAGCTATGAACTTTTTATGTATCATTACAAAAAGCAATTCAAATTACAACTAGTTCATAACCCATGTAGATTGAACTTAGGAAGACTTGTGGTGCCAAACGTGTTTGTCAATGTAGAATTAATGAAAGCTTTGGCCAGTCGGTATAATCCTAAGAAAAGAACTATCCAATCACCAAATGGGGCCGATATGCTTGTTATCTCCCAAGACCTAATTTCTAATGTTTTTCAGTTAGAAGGTCCCATGAACTTTCCATTCACCCTTAGCGACTTTCTGACAGAATATCATTGCATGGATACTAGTTACAAGAGATGGAAGCTACCTTTGCACGGACCTAAGAATGAGCAAGGTCAACTCAGGAAATTTTTGAGAAATGAAAACCCTCCATTTCATATATAATTGTTTGAAGTGTACTTCCAATATACTTACTACTCAGTGTGTCAAGTCTTGGGAATTGATGTTCCACCACTTATGTTTGTTGCACTGATGGTTGTAGTAGTTGATATACAAAGAAAAGATGCTAGGTCATTCGACTATGCAAATTATTTGGTGAATGCCCTAAATCAAGGGCTTGAAAGGATAAAAAACAATAGTGATTGCATAGATTTCAAACATTATTCCTTGTTGATGCATTTACTTTTATATGAGGGACATGCTAGAGATGTGTGGAGTAAAGAATTAAGAATCAACGACATAGGTGAAGATGGGAACTTTAAACCTATACAGATATGGACTGCACTATGGGATAGTTGATGTGATAGGTCACATTACTTATATTTTGAAGAATATTTTTTTAAACCACTAATGAAGTTGTTAGGCTATTCATATGATCACAATTTATCCCCTGAGGTGCAGAGATTTTTGAGACCAAAGGAGAATAACCCAAAAGGAAAAGTGAACCATAATTGGGGACACTAGTATTCCTTCTCCAATTGCACAATAATAAGGTTTTATGGATTTGAAGGGGTTCCACATTTGCTACCCCGGGTGGTTCCTAACAGAGTTTCCTATTTGGAAATTGTACGACAACTAGAAAATTCTGATACTAAGCATCGCAAGAGTCATAATAAACAATCACTCATGCCCAACTCTCTTTGTTTTGAAGACTTCACAATATGTGCCATTGAAGGGTATGAAGAAATTGATGCTAAATTATCCCATTACAACCTTCCCCTTTGGTATGAAAGAGATAAATTTGATGCAGAGGGATTTATTCATCAAGCAAGATTAACTCAGAATTTTCCAAGGTATGAGCATTGGTTTGCACTTGATGATGTGATCAGGAACCAAGATGAAGCTTCCATTGGTGAGAGAATGGCTTCATATAATAAAGTTGTTCTTAGAGAGGAATGGAAGAGAAAGAATGTCCCTTCACATAGATAAGCATTTGTTGATATACAAGATCCCTTGGCCGGGATTGAGAAGCTTATTGCTCACATGAATGAAATAGTAAAAGATGTTCCCTCATATGTTTTTGATACATCTCATACAACTTACATAGGAGTATAGGATGAGGATGTGGAGCCTTTAGATCACATACCTTCACAACCCACTCCCGATGTGTGTTTTTCCACTAACAGCAGTGAAGGGGAAGAAAGTGATGAAGAGAGTAATGAAGAGGAACAACCAGTGGAACAAATAAAGGCTCCTGTGATCACAAAATATGAGCCCCCTCAAGAGCTTGTAAAATTTGAAACATCAGATGAGTTATCTGATGACATTAGGGTCAAGGTTGGTCATGAATTCACTTCTGACAATGATTTTGTTAAAACTACTGAATTTAAATCATTTTTCAATGAGTATAATGGGAAGAAAATAAGATAAAATGAGCAAGACATTACTCTTGAGAAGGAAGTTGTTGCCCTAGAAGAATTGAAAAAATAAGTTGATGGGGAGATGCAATCCATTACCCCTGAAAGAGGTAGAGAATTACTCCAAGAAGCTGGGGTATTATTGCTACCAGGATGGGACATCATCTCTATAAATGTGTTTGATAGTTTCAGAAAAAGAGGGGATACAACAATGACCCTAACAAAGGAGGCTAGTGATAAGATATATTCAAGGTCTGGATATGATCCAGATGAAGATACATTGTTTATTTGGTCATTATACCCTCATGAGAAGAGGCCGACAGTGATTGACAATCCAAATCAAGTATTTGGACACCTTTTGGTCAAAAGATTTGGGGACACTAATCCCTTAGAAACTGTAGAGCTGAACGTCAATGTCGAAAAATTCACTAGAGCATAAATTGAGAAATTGGTCAAAGAGAATGAAATTTTGAAAAAGTAGTTATCACATCAAATGGAGAAGTCATTTTCCTCTTCTTCTCAATAATTTTTCTCCCATGGCTCAAGAAAGATAAAAGAGTGTTATATGCATTCGTTGATGCTGCTTATTCGAAAAATTCTCATTTGAAGGCCCAAGAAAATTGTAAAACATTGGAAAAGGAAATGAAAGGAATCAAGTATAGTATTGTGTCTGAAATAATCAAGGAAAGATTTAATAAGATAATGAAGCAACCTGATGATTATTGGAGAGCATTCAATCAAGTACAATCAACAACATAAGAGAATATCTAATTGCAGAGAAGGATGATTAATAAGAAGAAGGAACTTATGGATAAACAGATTCTAAAGGATCAGTTATTGTAGAGATATAAAAATTTGGTGGAGTCTCACAATAAATATCATAGTAAAATCAAAGGGGACCTCAGTTGCTTTAATTTGGTTCCTGCACTCCATGATGATACAAGGAATCTTTGAAGAGGGGATGATTGGAAAGAAGAGTTTATAGAATTTCTAACAACTGCATTAGAGCAGATCAATGATGAAGATATGGTCTTGCAAAATGCTCATGAATAGATTGAGAAATTCATGCACATAGAGTATGATATGAAAGAAGTCATATCCAATGCAAACACCCATGCAGAACAAGGATATATTGATCATCTCTCGGCTTTGAATTTGTTTATCAATCGGGCGGTGGACATTCCAGACACAAATGAACAACCTTCAAAATCGGTCGGTGGTAACGATGTGGACCCTATCATATAGTAAAAGCTTTGAATAGGTCTTAGATGACCATGGGATTTTACTCGAAGATTAACGGATTGGTACACATGTTTATGATTCTGTTAGTTTCTTAAGTTATGTTTAGTTCCAAATCCTGTTTTGTTATCAAAGGTCGTGTCTTTTGGTCTGAAGCTTGTTGCCTCTCATCTATGTAAGAGAGAACAGGTTCAAAAGAAGGATATAGGAGAAGATAGTAGTAGAATAGGGGTAAGAGATGGACAACATAAGAGTTCCATAATGTTTATATTTTGAAAGACTATGTTGCAAGCATAATTTTGAAGAAGTCAATGAAAGATCTCTGATTTTGTGGCGTTAAATTGGTATTAATTGTTTGTTGAAATTATATAGTTATTTGGTTGTCTCCAACTTAATATTTCCTTATTATTTAAATTGGTATATCAAGTATATATTCAATTTATCAATGCACATTTTTTATATTTGTGTGATATGATTAATTGGTTTCCCCAAGGAATTAAAGTCCTTCTAGTCAATCGCAGTAATCTGGAAATGTTATTCGGATCAGTAAGAAGAGCCATATAACTAGGATTTCCATTATGTCTCCAACTTGGTATCATCTATTGTTCCTGTGTGATTTATTCAATTGGTTCTTTCAAGAAAAAATTTAAAATACCTTTGATAAATCATAAGCAACCTGGTTGTGTCATTTGGTTCAATAAGTAGAGTTTTTTAGTCATTTTCCTACATGTTTATACAAGATATAAACCAACATAAGTGTGCCAAACAATTTGAGTTACTGCCAAATACAAGTCATTTGTCCTAGATCTTCATTTGACTTCGTTCACCCAAGAAGGCACTAGTCTTATCCATTTCATCATTTAGTTTCATCAAATTTGTTTAAAACTTTACATCCGTTAACTGAACATATTAAATTTCACCTTGATATTGCTTATACAATTTATACCAAATTAAGCTTGCATCTATCCACTTCCAATTTCCATTGTGGATAGATTGCTCAAGTAGGAAACTCATAGTTTAAGTTTTCTTCATTTGCATAGGTACACCCACCTAGGTCTGGGAGAGCCTGAAGGGAAGAAGGTTCAAATACACCATTTGGCCTTGTTCGTTGGCCTAAAATGTGCTAAGAGCATGGCAAGATCTTGAGGTTTTCCAACCAACATTTTTGAGAACTAACACCTCCAACTACTATTCATATCTCCACTGAGCTTCTAACTCATGCTGATGAGTATGAGTTTGATGGGAAAGCTCATCCTGCTGAAAAAAATGCTCTCGCTCCCTCTTGAATTCCCCCGACTTCCTTTGAAATTCCAATAGTATATACTTGATGCTCAATCTATCAACACTTGAATTTTGGTTATGAGGATGGAAATATTGGTTGGAGACAAAAGGGCCTTTTTCTGGTTAGGTTTTAACATATGGCTGCAATGAGCCTTCAGTAGGGGTGGATGGGTGGTAAGCATTTGAATAGGGCTAATAACCCATTATAGTAGGGATTTGAGAGGTAATAAAGGGGGAATTACCAACTTGATATTACTAATTGGGAGGTGTGAAGTTGGCATTTTTGTGAAATGGGGAACTCTACAAGTGATTTCCATTAAAATTTGACATACTTGGGCATAGGGAAATCCTTTGCAACTATTTTAAAACAAGCACATAGATCTGATCAACTAGAGAAATGGATACATACCAGCATAGTCACCAAGTGTGTGTAGAACTACCTCCTCAAGGCTAGAAATGTTGAGGATGACACCACCTCCTCAATAGAATGAATTAAAGCTTCACAAACTAGTCCTATCAAATGTTCCAAAAAAAATTTCACTTAGGATTGCACCCACATGTTGAGCATACACTTAGCCATCCCATGAAACATGGAAATGACCTCAAGGTGTGGGACCTTCTGCAGTGAGGTCAAATCTTTGGAGAAGGTCAACTTCCTTTGATAGATCACCTAAAACTACTAAAACTCTCAAGGAAAAGGGAAGAATGATACTTGAAATTAAAATCATAAAACTAAAGAGGTGATGCACCAAAAAAGTAGATTTACTTGCTGCTCCAACTCATAATCAACATTGATTAAAGACCCTTGGTTTTTACAACCTCATCTTACACATGCAATGTATAAGTAATTTATATAAAGGCTTAGATTCAAATACTTTTGAAGGAAAATAGAGGGTTTCTCACAACTATAACCTATTAAAACCATTTAACACAATATATAACTTGCATTACATGAAACCCTTTCTCTAAGATGCATGAATGAGACATAAAAAGGATTCAAAACATGAAATCACAATTATAACATCAAATCATTCAATGCAAAGAGAGACAAAAATGTTGAAGAAGGAATGTTGGTGTCTTCTATTAATCTGAAAGGAGATTTTTTGTTATGAAAGGAGAAGTAATAATTATCATAATAATCCAAAAAATATACAAGTATTGCCTTTATAGTTCATGCATAACTCAAAAAATATGCCTATTAAGATTATTGACCCACTTAACACCCAAACCCTAGCAATGAATGCATGTTGTGCTTGTGCATGAAAGGATGGAGGGGTCCCATGAAAATCACAATCTAGGTACATGGATCCATAAAAAAGGACAATACATTGCAATAAATGAGCATGGATGCCCATGAGGTCCTCTGAAAAATTCAAGATGTGAAATAAATGGTGTCCTCAAGAATCAAAATTTGAATGAGTAGGTGAGAAAGTCGCTCAAGCATTAATGTCTTCGACCCCATAAAACATGCCAAATCCATTGAAAATTGGGGGTCAGAGATACCTCATACTAGTTGCTTAGAAGCAAAGAAAGAAGATCGAAGCAGCGAACCACAAAAATAGGAACCTATTGGAGGTTGGGCTTCGGGCCTACCTCACCCTATGCTTCACTGGCATCAAATTATCAAAGATCAGGCCTCAGAGGTTTTCCATATTGCATGCTTAGAAGAGGAAGAAGAAGAAAGAAGAAAGAAAGAAGAGGAAGGAGGGAACGACAAAGTCCAAAAAGATTGCCCTTGTCAGGCTTCAGAGGTCGGGAAGAATGGTTACCTCTTACTGAAGAAAGGTAAGAGGTAAAGGAGAAATTCGAAGCCCAAAATCTAAAAATTCTAGATTTAGTCATTTTTTTGAAGGAAGGAGCGAATGGGGAGAAAGAAAGGAGAAATACAAAAGCTCGGTGCCCAAAAGACAAAAGAGAGATTTTGGGGGTCAGGGGTTGGGGATCAAGAGGAAGGCTTGTTGCTTACCAAAAGTAAGTAAGAGGTAAAGTATAAAAGGTAAGGCCAAAGGTCGAAACCTAAAACCTTTTAGAAAGAAAGGGAAAAAAGGTGGAAGGGGTAAGAGGGAAACCCGACCCCCCAAGTTTGACTATTCAAGACTTAGAAAAATCTTGAAAAGCCTCTTCAATACTTTGGTGATTAGAGGTAAGGCTTATGCCTTAGCAAAAGGACACGGTAAGGGATAAAGGGGAAGGTCAAAGGCCAACACCCGAAACACTTAGAAAAAAAGAAGAAAAGAAGAAGGGGTGGGAGCAATGGAGAAGACATGCTAGTATGAGGGGAAGTGAAAACCCGAAAGCCTGAAAACTCCTGGACTCGGCCATTTTTAGACACTTCAAGGAAACTTCATGTAAGATGGCCCATATAAGATCTCTCATATCAGTTATCAATGATGGGTCATCTAAAGGTGGTATGAAATGACAATAATAATAGCTATCAAAAGTGCAAATACTCAGCCACTTATGTGGCAACAATAACAAGTTAATGTATGCATAGTGTGGTGCCAACAATGGGCGACCACTTTACTCTTTTAAAACTACCATTCATCTTGCATTCACATGGCATTATAGCCACTTAATATGGCTGACTAAAATCATATAAATATAAATATATATATATCTTATTACATATATATGTATGAGTATATGTAGTTATTATTGTCTACTTATATTCATACCTACATACGTACATATATATTCTCCATCATTTATACATATATATATATATATATATATCCAAATATATATTATATGTAATATATGATATTTACAAGAGTTGTAGCATTTTAATTCAATTTAATTAAATGGTCAAGGGAAATTCAAAGACGACCAAAACATAACTTTCCTTGACTACCAAAAATCCTATCAACTTTGGTTTAACACTTACCACAAAACTTAGACTAACTTGACAAGGTTCCACTAACCTATGCAAGTGAGTGTGTATCTACTTAGATAGAAATACCAGTTGTTCCAATACTAATCTCTTCTCCTGGGTGATACTCTCCCTCACCCATTGGAGGGTTCAAACTTTATTGCATCCAACTTAGAGCAACATGTTCATAGTTAATTGATAACATATAAAACATATTCACAATATAGCTTAAGCATCATTAAAGCATTTAAAATTAGTTTCATCATATTTCATATTCATTCATTCATTTAACCGTCAAATACTATAATGACATAATTGTGCATTATATCCATATTTGCACATAAAGGTTAAAGTAATTTGGTAATTTAACAATGGGGTGTAACACTAACCCTAACATGCTATGTCTATTGTTTTTGCTTTCTAATCTGATCTATTTGTGAAACATTCATTGGGAGAAGATAACTTGTGAAAATACTAACATTTTTGTGGTGTAAGGTTTTGATCAGTCCAAGACAAATAACTTGAAATTACTCACATATTTGTTGCAGGTTTTCTTATCAAAGAAGATTATCTTTCAAACTTGTATGCTTTATTTATTGATAGATTAAATCACATTTCAAGTTAGTGCTATAAAATCAAATTATTTGACATGATTGGTAGGCTAGAGAGTATGTATCCTCTCCCCTTGTGCTTCATGTGATCTTGGGTGATGAGAAATACCTCTAGTCTTCACTTTATTTTCTTGTACATTGAAGGAGTTGTCTATGTATCCTCTCCTCTTTTGTTACATGTGATCTTGGGTTATGAGAAATAACAACATGAATATTTCCTTTATTGCTAGGAGGCTTGCCTAGG
>VDFB02279057.1:0-36616 GCA_007258455.2 Sequoia sempervirens
AACCCATCACTTCCTATGAATGTATTACAAACAATAGTGACAATAAATATTACAAAATATTTTCCCAATACACCCTAGGGACACTTTCCAAGGATTTTGGAACCATGCAAAATGGTATAGGATTTACAAGTTAGATGGCATCTTAATCCTAACACCATTCTTAATGCTTCTCTCATATCTATCATCCTAATTTCTTTTCATTATCCTTATTATTCTCCTAATCTCCATCTCTACATCTTCTCTTAATCTTCTTCCAAACTTCATAATATCTTTCCCCATCCTACTCAATCATTAATTCTACCATATATATTAATTGATTTGCATTCCTCTCATCTTTACTAATATTGTTCCATCTACTTTGAGATAGCGCTCATGTTCTTCCAACCCAACTATCCTCTTGAGAGGGCATCATCATCTCATCCAATCAATATATCAATTTTTACCAATCATCCCTTAAGCTTTGGTGCTTGGGGCATTTTTTCTCATCAATGTCAACACAGCCTATGTCCATATCTACTTTCTTTGAAACAACATTGCTTCTAGTAGCAATGGCATTTCAAAGAGGGGAAAAATAGAAACACTAAAATTATGAATATACTATTTTTTATAATATCATCTCATGTTAACATTTAACACACTTACCCCCTCTTAATTCATTAAAGTAATGAATCTTATCTTAAGTCCATCACTTTATAACAATTATATTCATTAAATAATGTTTATTATTTATTTAATAAATTCAAACTTAGATCTAAATATTCATAATTAAATTAAATTAAATCATAAATTACACCTCATGGGATAACTATCCAATCAGAATAGTTAACTAAATAATCAATTTAACTAATTTAGTTTCCTATTGTTGTTTCTCTTCTTTTTCTTTAGCTTGAGGACCTTAGATCTCTTAGTTTTTTTTTTTTGCAAATGGGCTACAATTTTACTGTGTAAAGGGTTTTAAGGGCCCTTCAAAACTTTTTTTCCCTCAAGCAAAAACTTATTCACCAAATCCATTGACAAGCCAATCAATTTGGCTCTCAATATCACAAAATTAATTAATAAATCAAATAATTATCAACTCACCAATAGAATGCGTTGACTAATTAGTCATCTCCATCCAATTAGAAAAATAATTTTCACCTCCACCATTCAAGGATCCAACTCATGATCCAAGATTAAATCTACACCATTCAATTTCCTCTCAAAAATTCTATAATTGGAGCTTAATCCTCCATTTTCACCATCCTAAATTGAACAAGTAAATGTTATCACACTAAGAAATTAACATCACAAATCATTTGAGCACATTCACACCATCAACAATTATAGTTTGCATTGATTTTACATTCGTGATTTCTTGTATTTTGTTTTGATGCAAATGGTTATTATTAATAAATTAGAAATTGAGAGGTGATTTCATTTTGGAGTTTGATTCTTATTGCTTTATTTTTCTTTCTAATCTATTTTATTTCACCTCTCACACATATCAAGTATTAATTTTTCATTTAATCTAGGTTAGTCTTTTTTTAAACTACACGAATCAGGTAGCCCCCTATATACTGCAGTGTGCCTGGTAAATTTTTTCACGTGACTAGTGATGCTAGCGTGACACACCCTCCAGTACCACGAGGACGGAGGGGAGACTAGACCTTGTGACCTCTTGCCTATAATAGTATGCTTTGGCCAATCAAGCTAGGCCCCCCGCCCCTAATCTAGTTGTCTTGCATTTATCATAATATTGAATTTATTTTAGCTTAATCTTTCATTTTATTTATTCTAAGATCTTTTTTTTCTTCCTTCTACACTTCATAACTATATATTTAATTTTATCAATCTCACACCCTCACCTTTGTACATGCAATCCTTCAACCTTGATTCACAAGCCTTTATTTTCCCCCTTATCCCCTTATCATCAATTCCTTTTTTCAATTTAGCTTATGTTTCCTTGAGTTTTCTTCCTCTACCCTCTTTTTCATTACTTGAGTTATACCTTGAGCATAGATCTAGAAATGGCCAAGAGTGCCTCTTTATCTTTCAAAGTAAATATTTTTTTTGTAAACATGGTTTTTTAATATCTTCCTTACATCTATCACCCAAAAATTTTCTTCTCCTCACTAACCCTCAAGTTTGTCCATTGTAATCACAATATTTTGCATTACTTATTTTTATGGGAAATATAAATTTGGATTAAAGAACATATTCTTTAATAAAGTGCAAGTCTAGGAACATCTAGGTATGTGTTTACCTCTTGTGGATGAATGTGAAATCTCTTAGTGTTGTCAACTTACAAAACCCATTACTAGCATTTAAAATCCTTAGGAAGAAGAAGAAAAGAAAAGCACACAACCAAAATAAAAATCCATAGATAAACAAAAAAAGCCAAAATATTAATTAAATGATAAATCACAAGTCCAAAAGGTATTATCATATACTACTAATGAAGACATTCATCTTCTAGTTGAGAGATTATAATCCATAATAGTCCCCAATTAAGAGTTAAAGGTCCATTAGGGTGTAGTACATTGGTAGACTAAATTAGGAAGTCATGTATACAATGTTCAAGTGTCTTTGAATGTTTCATGCAAGTACCTAAACTTCATGGTCGATTGGTGGTTATCTTGGACCCTAAAAATGGTTTGTTTCAGCCACCATAATATATGCTTAATCACTTCTTTATTCAACCAAATTTTATCCTAATCAAGTTTCACAAGTCTAGAGGTACAAAATTATATACTCGTGAATTTAGTTGGGTGTCTTTCTTCCAATAAATAATTTCCACCTTTCTCATTATATCATGCTCATCCCTTCCAATCCTCCACTTGATGGATATTCTTGATTCTAAATCTCTGGTTTTCTTACTATCCTTTCCTTCATCTCATTTAAGGAATCTTGAAAATTTGCATAGTTAGATTACATTAACATTGTTCCATTTTTAGGAATCTTGAAAATTTGCATAGTTAGATTACATTAACATTGTTCCATTTTTAGCAACATTTAAATTATCCTACCAAAAAACCAAACTAACACCTATAGTCTAATAAATAGAATAAAATAAAAACAAGACCAAGAAAAAGAAAGTCAAATCAAATCCTAATCTTCATGTCACAAATATACATGAGGTTTAGGAAGACATAATTCAATATTACTTATTTTTTACCTAATGAAGATGTACCAAAGCAATGTCCTACCTACCAAAAGTCTTACATATCAAATATACATCATTGAATTTTCTAAGAAAAACTTATTTACTTTATTCTCAAATTCAAGTTGCTTATCATGTAGAATTAACAATTTTTATAATGTATTAGATCCATGTTCAATCCATAAACATGTTTTCTTATTCAAACCATATGTCCCTATATGTGCTTAATTCATTTATAATATGTCTCTTCATTAGTTGCAAACCATTCTCCACCATACCCCTCATATATTGATATATCACACACTAAGATAATCAATCAATAACGAGTACCACCAAACATCAATTGACAAATATTTATCACTAGCAATTTTTCCTTGGATTACCATCTAGAGTATTGAAACTAAAAGAATCATCAGGCCATACCTTTTTCCAAGTAATGCACAATAATTGTACTTGTTGAAGAGCATCTTCAAACAAGTGTCTATGGTATATCATCCTCAATAAAATCATCAAAAATATCAAGAATATTAATGCAAGAATTTTATGCATCATTTTTATGTGTTTTGTGGTATATATGGCTTGAGATCACCTCATGCATATTATCATTTGAAAAATGTGTACATACTCTTATCTACTCATGGAGATGAATCTCGTCTCATATGCATGTGACTCAATCTCATTAATTTTCTCAATATAAATCTCCTCATAAACCTCTTCCATATTAGATCTGTTAATCTCAATCAAAGGTGAAGGAGTCACAATCTCATTCTCAATGGCATCATGTAACTCAATGTCGTATGGATAAGTCTCTAGGATAATTTAAGAGATGATATTAGGAAGAGATTCAACTACATGAACCTTATAAGCAATTGGATTAGGTATGCAAGAAGTTATCAATTAACTACATAAATGAAGTACATGATTGACTTGGAGAGGAAACATAATTCATCTAATTAGGAACATATGCAGGAGGTAAAGCTTATATCAATTGATTATCAGTAACAAGATTAAGTAAAATTATAAGCTAGGTAAATAAGTTGTTTATTTGATTAAAAGCTAAAAATTATCATTTAGCATATCCCTGAGGCATCTACAAAAGTGAATACTTTGAGTGCTTGTTTCACAAGAATTGAAGGGATCAAGGGCGTGAAGATCTAAATCCAAGGTGGCCAACTAATTCAAAGAAAAAGGGAAGCCAATTTTACTAAGAATAATTTGGAACTTGAGGTTATGTATTTATTAAGCTTGTGTCTTACACTTAAAGGATCCCTTCGGTTCAATGATATCTTCAAATTGTGTTACAAAAACACTTTCCAATGCAACCCAAGAATGTATCAAATTAGGTGTCAAGTTGAGGCATTGAAATGTGCCTCCTCTAGAGTGAACACAAGTAACCTACAAGATCCATCATCATGAATGATATTCAGTAAAGTTATGATGCCCTTCAATCTTTTTGGTGTACTTGTGTAGTTCTACTACCTTGGGAGTATAATTTTGGAGATATATATAAAATATTTTAGGGATTTCATGATAGAATGTTAACAAGGCTACTTCTAAACCAAGGTACAAACATAGTAGAGAAATTTGCACCTCATTAATAAAAAATGGAGGCATTCCTAATGCCAAAGTGTTGATGGGCCTTTCAACAACCATTTTTGTGAATATAATAATTCTCTTGAAAAGTGCACAATACCCAAGTCACGAATAAAATCATCAAAACTATCAAAATGAAAGGACTTAAAATATGCAACATGATGCATTATATGAAGCAAGAGAGAATAAATAAATGCAACCTAATTAAATAAATACAATAAATCTATTGATTAAAAAATAATCCCAAATATATTTAAGGTCTATGACCTGGCATTTCAACACAAAAGTTGAACAATGTGAAGATTTGACCTAGAGAATAAAACAAAGGAAGTACTTTAAAGCTAAATCAAAGTAAAAAGCAATTATGAAAACCAAATATTGGGAAGCCCTAATTTTTTTGAAACTTGGATGTGTTATAGCAAGAAAAGAACCTTTAAAGATTTTAAATATAGAAGATTAACCCTAGATATATGTTCCAATGTTCTATTATTCATAACTATGGTCAACAAAATTTTCTTCTATATACATCAACTTCACCTACAATCACCAAAAAAAGGTTAATATACCTACAAGTAAAAATTGGAAAATTATCTATCTACCCTAGTTATTTTGTTTATATATGTTCCATTACCATTCTATACTTTAACCTTAACTTACTAGTCATTCTAATTTATTGTATACAATCTTGTTGTTTAATACAATACCCATCTAGATGTCCTATATAAATTGTCATTAGTATGTGTCCACTAGGTGAAGTCCTCTACCATTTATCTATTTAGATGTTATTACTAGTGACGTTGATCTTAATGCATAAAATGGCATCTAATAAAATCACAAAATCCAATCATTGATATGTATAAATAATTTTATTTTAACCCAATACGCATATGTTGGCAAATGTGCAAATGGTGTGGTGTCATTGGTGTCAAAGAGATGTAAGATTTTCCTATCTGTTGAAGTTCATAATTATATGTTATCATTTGTACACCATTGTGCATCATCAGTCAAAGTTCATGGTTGGGTGTCAAAAGCCTTTGTTGAAAAAGTTCAAATATGTCTAAGGCACAGAGTTGGCTACACAAGATCTTTGTCAGATTCTTTGCATTCACCAATAGATGAAGTTTTACTTTTGTGGTTTGAAGAGTAGCTCTACACAGTTGGAAGGTATGCATATTCCATGTATCCATGCATAAGTTCTACCACAAAGTATTATGGAGTTGTCGATATTTGAATTTGCTAAGTCTCGATGAATGTATGGTAAGAAGTGAATTGTATGTCTCCACATTTTATCGCATTTCAATGCTTTACCTTGCGGTTCTAAATTTAATTTTATGAAGATGATATGTATGCTCAATCCAAGTTTCAAACATTTTTGGTTCACCACTAATGGTTTTGTAGATAACAATGTGTTGTCTATGTTCTAACAACCTAGTAGGTTGGTCTGTTGATGTTTAATCAGTCTATGTTAGCATATTTTGGTTCAAGAATGTGTACAGAGGCCTTGTAATGTATGATGGAAGCTCATTGGGCTCTCAGGTGGCTCTGCAAGATGGTTTGTGATTGTTTCCTTCACAACAATGTTCAAAATTATTATTTCTTGAGTATGAAGTGTTTGTGCCAGCATGTATTGATTGGATAATAACAGAAGGGGTGCACAGAAGTTATTCTACATGCTATTTTAGTTTTTTGAAGTGGTTTACAAAGTGTTTCTTGATCTCTCTCGTACCACCATGGTTTGGAGTTGATGTTTTGACAGTTTGCTTGTTTTTCAGGTCGACATGTCATTTTGGGTTGATTGTGCCAAGTGTTTAGATTTGTGCACCAATTTTCAAGTTTCATAAAGAATTGGTCTTGGACATGTCTCTGCCTAGACCGCATAAGTTTTCTTTCTATTGAAAATATTGTATATCTTATATTTCTTGTTTGAAGCCAGCTTGGAGAACCTTTTTGAAGGATGTTGATGGTATAAATAGAAGATAACATTTTTTAGAAGATGAAGATAGATGTGTGCAATTGTGTTGTAATTGCTTTAAGCAAGCAATGTCTGAATAGTACTCCACAGAATATCTTTTGATGATGAAATGTGTCAAAGATCAATTTTGAGAGATCAACAGTGAATGTGAAGACTGTGAAGTGGAATATGATTTTGTAAATGAGTAATTTTGTTGAAGGCAATGAGTTGTAAGCAACATAGCTTGTTCAAGCAATTATATTTACCAAAGGAAATGAGTCGAAGGTAATTCATGTATTGAAATAATCTAATTGTATGTTGAGGTAGTGAACCTTTGCAGTGAAAGTTGTAATGAGCAGGGAGTAGTGAACTTCCTTTGGTTAAATACCATAAAACTCATATTGTAAAAGTTGTTATATTTGTGAGGCTGGATTTGGATTGTAGATCCAAGCAGCTTGCTCACTGTGGTTTTTCCCTTGTTGGGTTTTCCACATAAATTTGGCATTATGGTGTGCATTTTGTGTTTTTCTGCTCATCATGTTTTAATTGATTAATTGTTGTTGAATGAAAGAATTTTTTTAAGTACTGATTCACCCCCCCCTCTCAATACTATTGTGTGTTCAACAATTGCTATCAGAGCCAAGTGCCTTGATATAGCCTAATAGCTGAGGTAGATCTGTAAAGAACACATGGGAATTGAAGCAATGTCAAAAGAGAACAATCATCTAGAATTCAAGAAGCATGAAGATATGGAAGGCATTAATGCAGAATATTGTGAAGTGGAATTTGAAGGAGAACTTGTTTAGCATTGGAAAAATTGGATATTGCAAGAAGAGAAAGTGGAGAAATGAACATCAAACTCAAGGAACCAAAAGAGGTAATTGTCAAATTGAAAGTACAAGTTGAAGAATGAAAGAGGGATGAGATTGCTTGAATAATAAGTTGGATGAAAAATCAATGAAGTGCTCCAAACTTGAAGAAGAAATTTTTTCCTTGAGGAAAGAATTGGAGAACGCAAAATATTGGATACATAAAGGCCTAAAGCTTAAGAAAAGCTCTAATATTCTTGATGAGATAATTAGATCTCCAAGATCTGTAAAAAGTAAAGGTGGGCTTGGATATGAAGGTAAAAACTAAAAGGCTAATTTTCCTAAAAAGAAAAAGGAAACAGAATATGTTGAAGATTCTAAAGAAGTCAAAAAATAAAAAAAGAAGTTGGATGATGATTTCAGAAAATTTAGCAATCAAAAGAACAGATTCAAGAGGTATCCTAAATAATCTGCCAATTCTAGGTTCTCTCAATCCTTTCATGGTTATTTTTATTCTTGCAATAAGTTTGGTCATAAGGCTAATGATTGTAGGAGTAAGGAAAGAAGGAATGATTTGTTGGAGTTAAAATGACACTGAGAGGGGGGGGATGAATCAGTGTCTTAACAGATTTGACCAATTTTCAAAAATTCAAAAACATAGCTCAGATTTGATCTCAATATTACTCTGATTAATGCATTCATGAGTTGAATGTAATCATTCATAAACAGAATTGAGAAAAGTAATAACCCAACAGTGAACTGAAACAACAACAACACAGTAAAGCAGTGAGAACTCAGAAGAATAAAGAGACACAAGATTTTGCCGAGTGGAAAACCCTCCTGGGGTATAAAAACCACTCTCGAAATGCCTTGCAGGCTTAATTAATCAACTGTTCACAATGCCTTATAGGCCAATTTTAGAGCACCCACTCAAGGAGCACCAACCCCTTGTTTTGAGACATCCATCTCAAGGAGTACCAACCCCTCAAATTATGTTTTGAACAATAATAATAACTCGAGTCACGAACAAAACACACTCTTGCCAAGATGTATCCTTCATCTGCCTTCACTAAGACAATGCATAGTCGGGGTGACTTCTCGTAGAGCGTCATGTGTCTTACCGAAAGCCCACGTGATCATTCTTGTTCATTGAGACAACTCAATGCCTATGCCGACAAGGTCCATATAGACCCATCATGAGACCGCCGTGGTTCATGGCAGGACATTATATCGATAAGGTAACTCTTTGTCGATGTTCCCATTCAAATCTCGGCCGGGTGAGACATAATAATCTCTTGCCAGGACTTACACCGACGCAGATAGCTCCTCGCCGATAGGACATCAAATCTCAAAACAATGGAGAAGTCCTACCGAAAGCTGCCTGTAAGTAAAATCCAATTGTCATGACATTAGAAACATCTTGCCAATAGGCAACACAGACGTTTATCAAAGAAATGGATCGGGGATACCCTGGAATTCTCATGTCGATATGTTCTTTCTTGTCACCGAAACAATGTACAAAAGATAACCTGAGACTACACGAAGCTCAAACTAATCAATACCATAAGATATTAAAATTCTGAATGTAAACTGTCCACTGAATGCCAAGACAAGTAAACCATATAGACAAAATTGTACCAAGATAAAGCATGAGAAACCAATCTGAAACTATCAACAAGTAGAATCAACTGAAAGGGATTTGACATCAAGGACAAACCATATGATCACAACTGAGATCCAACAAACTCCCCCTTTGTCCTTGATGGAAAACACAAATGACTCTCCCCCTTTTTGCCTCAATGACAAAGGATAGAAGAAATTGTGCATTGCCATAACACAACTAAGAAGCAACCAAAATATCATGAGAAACAAGCTTGCAAAAGAGTAAATGTCAAAGGAGCAAAATCCAAGATTGTAGGAGAGTCAGAGTGAATCAAAAGATATAACATGCTCCCCCTAAGCTGAAGCATGGTGAATTAGAGAAGTAACAATTGAGAGATAACTCCCAATCAAAGTCTCAGTCTTTCAAATAACTCTTTTGCTAAGGGCTTAGTAAAAATATCAACCACCTGATCTTGTGATCCAACAAAATGTAAACATACTTCATTAGCCAGTACCTTTTCTCGCAGAAAATGAAACTTGATAGCAATATGTTTAGTTCGAGAGTGCATAACAGGATTTTTGGAGATATTTATCGCACTTGTGTTATCACAGAGAATTGAAATAGGTTTAGGAACTTCAATACCCATATCAGATAGAGTTTGACTCATCCAAAGAACTTGAGTACAGCATGAAGTGGCAGCAATGTATTTTGCTTCAGCAGTAGAAAGAGAAACAGATACTTGTTTCTTGTTGTGCCATGCCACTAAACGATCACCAAGAAAGAATGCAGCACTAATTGCAAGCTTTTTCCTATCATCCAAACAATCCAGCCCAAAGATCGTAAGATAAGCAATCAAAGAGAACATTGCTTCTAGGATACCAAAGACCATAATCAAGAGTGCCCTGAATATATTTAAAAATCCTTTTAACAACTGTGACATGGGATTCTTTAGGCGATGCCTGAAACCATGCAACAGTGCAAACTGTCTGCATGATGTCAGGTCGAGAAGTAGTTAAATATAATAGGACTCCAATCATTGATCTATATTCATTGATTTGTATCGTGAGAACTGCTGAATCTAGTAAGTTTGCATCCAAGAATCCTTTGAGTGCTAATTGGATGGCATTCATCCATCTAAAATTTCTTAAGCATCTCTCTAGCATACTTGGTTTGAGAAAGAAATATTCCATTTTCACGTTGAGATTTGAAGACCCAAGAAGAAATTTAATTCTCCCAATAATGACATTTCAAATTTAGATTCCATTAGCTGAGAGAATTTTTTACTCAAGGTAACATTGTTGCAGCCAAAGATAGTGTCATCAACGTAAATTTCAACAACCAAAATATCAGAACCTTCAGTTTTAACATAAAGATTGCTATCTACACCTCCTCTAACAAAACCATTTGAAAGCAAATGATTGTCCAGCCTAGAGTACCAAGCTCTAGGTGCTTGTTTTAAGCCATAGAGGGCCTTTTTCAATCTGTAAACATGATCAGGCTTATCTTTGTAAATAAATCCTTTAGTCTGTTCAACATAGACCTCTTCATCTAAATAGCCATTTAAAAGAGCAGTTTTGACATCCATTTGATAAACAGTAAAGTCTTTATAAACAAAATAAGCCAAGAATATTCTGATAGATTCTAGTCTAGCAACAGGTGCAAAGGTTTCACCAAAATCAATACCTTCTTGTTGAGCATAGCCTTTGTAGACAAATCTTGCTTTGTTGCGAATAACATTACCATTTTCATCAACCTTGTTTCTATATATCCATTTTCCTCCAATGACATTCTTGTCATCTAGTCTTGGGACTAACTCCCAAGTCTGATTTTTCTCAATCTGATCAATTTCTTCCTGTATAGCATTAATCCAAAGATGAAACCACAAACCTCTGCCCAAACTCCTAAGAACATTCCCTCAGATCTTGAGGATACTGTTGTGAAGAATGTGCCTAGAAGATCAAGTAGATCAACATTTGTTGCTACTGCTCCTCTGCAACCTACCAAATCCACTAAAGCTATTGTTGAGAAAAGGGTTGCATCTAAGCCCAAAGTTGTTGAGAAGATGCAACATAGGGTTAAGCAGCAAGCAAAGAGAAAGAAGGTTAAAACAGAAGAAACAAAGGAGGAAGAGGAAAAAATGGGTGAGGAAGGTACTTCCACACCTAAAGGGAAAGGAAAGGAGAAGAAAAGCAAGAAAACTCCTTTGTCGTCTTCTCCACATGAACCTCTACAACTGGATGCGATCCTCAATAGGATTGTAAGTAATGATATGTTAGAAAAAACTGTCGCACTACATCCAAATGTCCCTCTTGAGGACCAAAGAAAAATTGAAAGGGCGATAATAATATATGATCATGAACAATGTGGCTCTCAACAAAATCCTTGAGATTGCTCCAAAGAGCCTTGCACAAGTCCTAAGGGAGAAAAGAGAGAAAGCAATTGAAGTGGATGATGAGTTGAAGAAGGAAGCAATTGACAAAATTGAACCTTCCATGTCTCAAGAAGAGAAAGATAAAATCCTTCAAAAACAGGCTCAGAAATTGAGATCAAAGCATAGAGTAGATACTCATGAGCATGGATAAGACAAGGATGAAGTTTAGAAGGAGATTGAGAAGTTAAAAGGAAAATCATTGAAGAAATGAAAAATGTTGAAAATGTGGAATTGCCACATATGTCTCCCCAACATGATGCTACTCCGCAAGAATCAAAAGTGGAGAGAGAAGAGCAAGAAACACCTAATGAAGAGCATGCTTCTCCTGAGCATGCTATGCATAATAGTCTTCCTCTGAAGAGCACTGGTCAGCAAGACCAACAAATGAAAGAAGACACATCCACTTTTGGAGCCCATGGACAAGAGACTCCAAGGGTATCTATTTTTGCATCCCCCATTGACTCTATTAAAGAGTTCCTTACACAATAGAAGCATATTTAACCTACAATTGCTTCACAATTGCTATTGTTTCCTATGTTTGGTGGGCAAGTTGATATGACGTTGCAAAAATTACAACTTGGTGATATATTTCACTCTTCAGCATGGGAAGAGATTGTTGCAACAGGTTGATAGCACATAAACATTGCAGGAGGTGATAAAGATCCTAGAAGTTGAAATGCCTAATGCTAAAAAGGATTCCTATATGCCACCTACTCAACAAATCGAATAGTTGATGGATTCCTTTAAGGAACACTGCTTATTTGAAAAAGCAAGTTGAGGAGAAAAATCAAAATAGTAGACTAGTTGAGGCCTCCAAAAAATGTGCAAAAACACATGAGAAGTTGAAAACTTGCATTGAAGACACTCAAAAGTGTATGGAAGAGGTGAAGTTTTTATATCTTTTATGTCTGCAATGGCCTACTACAACCAAAGCCCTTAAGGATCAGGTCAATGTTATGGAAGTGCAAATCACAAGTGTGGCTACTACTTATGATTCGATGAAACAGTGATCGTGCCTTTAGGGCACAAGTTGAAAAACTTCACTCCCAGCTACAACAAGTGCAAGATCAGAGGGGACAGATAAAAAGCCAAGTGAAACAGTTGAGGGAGGTTATGAACATAAAGTTGGCATCTTTAACAAGTCTCTTGGCAGGAGCTAAAGGACTGGAGCAAAAGAATCATATTCCATCCTCCTTCGAAGAAGCAAAAGACATTCATGTCAATCTGCTAACTCAAATCCACTACTTCTGCAAAGTTGCAATGGGACAACTCCTTAACTTAGTTGAAGTCAATATACAAGAACATTCTTCCCTCCGGGCAGAGTTGAATATGTGTTTCAATATCTGTTTTTGTAACATTTTGATATGTAAATAGTAGAGTAAATAAGTGTTCAAGCATTTTATGTATATAGAAGATCTTTTCGGAGTAAGGGGGAGTAGATTGTAAAAGGTGTGTATAGATAGGGGGATTTCATATGTTTTGTAAAGACCACCTGCCCTTTGCCCTTGATGTCAAAGGGGGAGAGATAAGAGAAGATCTAGTAAGTGTTACCATCAATGACAAAGGGGGAGATTGTTGGCATATTGTGTTGTCATTGATGTCAACTTTTATTGATGTTTTCATTGATGTCAACCCTTGTAGATATCATATGCATTGTGCATTGTCCATGGTTGTATGGCAAAGAAATGTAACATTGTCCTATCTGCTAAAGTTCATAATTATATGTTATCACTGGCACACCATTGTGCATCATCAGTCAAAGTTCATTGTTGGGTGTCAAAAGCCTTGGTTGAAAAAAATAAATCTATCTAAAGAACAGAGTTGGCTACACAAGAACTCTGTCAAATGCTCTGCATTCCTCAGCAAATGAAGTTTTGATTTTGCAGTTTGAAGTGTAGCTCTGTACAGTTGGAAGGTATGCATATTCCATGTATACATGCATAAGTTCTATTGCAAAGTATTTTGGAGTTGTCAATATTTGAATTGGTTGTTCCAATGAATGTATGGTAAGAAGTGAATTGTATGTCTCTACATTTTATCACATTTCAATGTTTTACCTTGTGGTTCTGAAGTTAAGTGTATGAAGATGATATGTCTACTCAGTCCAAGTTTCAGACATTTTTGGTTCACCATTGGTGGTTTTGTAGATGACAGTGTGTTGTCTGTTTCGGCAACCTGGTAGCTTGGTCTATTGATGCTTAATTAGTTTGTGTTAGCAAATTTTGGCTCAAGAATGTGTACAAAGGCCTTGTAATGTATGATGGAAGCTCATTGGGCTCTCAGGTAGCTCTGCAAGATGGGTTGTGATTGTTTCCTTCACAACAGTGTTCAAAGTTATTGTTTATTGAGTATGAAGTGTTTGCGCCAACACATATTGATTGGATAATAACAAAAAGGGGTTCACAAAAATGTTTCTACATGCTATTTCAATGTTGAAGTGGTCTGCAAAGTGTTTCTTGATCTCTCCAACGTAGCCTTAGTTTAGAGTTGATGTTTTGACAGTTTGCTTGTTTGTCGGACCGACTTGTCATTTTGGGTTGATTGTGCCAAGTGTTTAGATGTGTGCAACAAATTTAAAGATAAGTTTCATAAATGATTGGTATTGGACATGTCTGCTTGGACCGCATAATTTTTCATTCTATTGCAAATGTTTTTAGAGCCAACTTCATTGCAAATATTGTATATCTTATATTTCCTGTTTGAAACCAACTTGGAGAACCTTTTTGAAGGATATTGATGGTATAAATAGAAGCTCAAAGTTTTGAGAAGATGAAGATAGATGTGTGCAAGTGTGTTGTAATTATTTTAAGCAGACAATGTGTGAATAGTACTACGTGGAATATCTTTTAATGATGAAATGCGCCAAAGATCAGTTTTGAGAGATAAACAGTGAATGTGAAGACTATGAAATGGAATATGAATCTATAAATGAGTAAGTTTGTTGAAGTGAGTTGTAAGCAACATAGCTTGTTGAAGCAATTATATTTACCAAAGGCAATGAGTCAGAGGTAACTAATGTATTGAAATAATCCAATTGTATGATGAGGTAGTAAACCTCTATAGTGAAAGTTGTAATGAGCAAGAAGTAGTGAACTTCCTTTGGTTAAAGACCATAAAACTCCTGTTGTATAAGTTGTTATATTTGTGTGGTTGGATTTTGATAGTAGATCCAAGCAACTTGATCACTGTGGCTTTTCCTTTGTTGGGTTTTCCACCTAAATCTGGTGTTATGGTGTGTGCATTTTGTGTTCTTCTGCTCATCATGTTTTAATTGATTAATTGTTGTTGAATGAAAGAAATTGTTTAAGTATTGATTCAACCCACCTCCTCCCAACCGCTTCCTTCCCCACCCCCCTTCCCTCTGCTCCCTCTCCCCCCCTCTCAATACTTATGTGTGTTCAATAGCATCATGATGTAAATCTCCAAGATGGTGAAGACTATCATAATGAATAGATTTCAACTCTCACCAAGGAACACTACATGGAAAATGCCCAAGAAATAACATTATTAATATTAATGCATACTTTGCATTGAATTTAGCATAGTAATAGAGAAGGAAATAGACATATTTGAGGAAACCAATCACTAAGAGCTTTCCTTTTGTTCTATTTATTTTAGTCAAAAATAGGTAGCAATTATTAGGGTTGTGTTGTTGCTTTAACTACTTATGGCAATTTTCTATCGTAGCATCATTGTCATTGGAGATGACAAAATAGACATAGCACAAATGAGAAGTAGCACAAAGCTATTTGATATGTTAATTTATTTCAATAGTACTTTATTGTCCATGCTATTTCTTACACTGCAATTTACTAAGTAAACAACCTAGACAATGTCAACCATCATATGGAATAATATGCCCCCATAGCCATCACCATGCCATGCTTTTTTGTCTCATACCACAATAAAGTAATTTTGGCTCTTAAATTTAAATTCATATGTAATAAGATACTAAATTATCTTAACAATTATTTTACATCCATGCAACAAAAATTAAATAATTTTAAGAAATAAAAAATAAAAAATCACGAACAAGGCATAAGGCTGTAATTCAATTGGTCGAGCACAATTGGTGAAGATGATGGTATGTTCCTTCATTCTCTTCCACCAAGGTTCAAACTCCCAAAGGAGCAATTAGACCAAGTTCTACCCCTAGGTGACTTTGATGGACAAGATCCCCTATTCATGACTACTTAGCCAAAAGATGACTTCTAATTTAAATGTACACTTACTCATCATATTGTAATCTACTTATTAAAAAATATATATATATATGTATCAATTTTTATTTAAAAAAATGTATGAACAAAGCAATTTAAATTTTTCTTAGAGAAATTTCATAAAATAACACCATATATAGTATTTACCATAGCACGAGGCACAACCAATTCCTTGAAGAGAGATTATTTTCCATTTGTAAGACACACTAGATATCATATTCAAAGTACCATATCCTTTCCTTTTTTTATATAAAATGGGTTAATCATGCATATAGTCACCTAAAGTTACATAATCAAAGATTTATTCAACCAATTCCTTGCCTTGTCGATTACCAAAGCATGATGTCCCATTTGTAAGACAAAGTGGTTATCAAATTCAAAGTACCGTATTATTATTTTTTTGTTGTATCCGTTCTTTCTTTTTTATATATAAAATGAGTTAATCATGCATATTGGTCACCTAAAGTTTTTTATATATAAAATTTGTTAATCATGCATATTGGTCACCTAAAGTTTTTTATATATACACCAGATCATTTCACAATCGTGACACTAATTTCTTCAAAATGGAGGTGAATACGTTTGCAAGGTTCTTTATTTTCCTAGTTCTCGAGATGAAGCAAAACCCTCCTTAGTAATGCCTAGACGCTGAAAAACTCCTTTCAAGAAAGAGAGTACATGTCTATATCAAGCATGCACATGATCTTCTCAAAGACTACAGACTATAGTAGCACTAAAATCCTTACGCAAGGCAAGGGGGTAACAAATTGGGCATAGTTAACAACCTCCAAACCTTGTTATGTTTTATTGAGGAGCAATAAAATGGTAATGAGATTGTGCCTCCTCCCACCAAGTGGTCTTTCTGGATGCAAACTTGAAGTATTTAAAGACCTTTCCATCACGTTGGAATGCAAAATGTCCATGCACAAAACATCTTTACATTCGTAATTCATTTTTCATAGTACACTGATTACCTCCAAATTCATCACCAACCTTCAAAGCAATTTCCTTTAACACTCCTTTAAAAGATCGATCTCCACACTAAAAAGCACATGTAGATTATACAAGTTTTGTTTGCAATCTCATTTGTTTAGTGCAAAATATTTTGCAATAGTTGTCAAACTTGAAGATCCCTAATATTATAGCAACAAATAAAGCAATCTAATTCAACTGAAACTCGAAGTATTAAAATCGCTGCAATTATTGAAAGATGGAAACCAAGGTCTAATGCATAGAAAAATATCTTGCAAATCCCACAGACCAAACCTCAATGTTATCTTTATCCTTCTCATAGCCAAATTCAAGGAAGAAATACCCACCTGCACAAGAATAAATAATAGTTTCACCTTCCACAAAAGGTTTCCACTTACGGAGGTCAGACAACTTATGTCAGCCATTGTAAAATTTACAGTTGAGAGCATGATTAATCATAAAACCCCCACTCAAAAGTCACAAAATCCATGACTACTTAGGTCAAACAACTTATGTCAGCCATTGTAAAATTTACGGTTGAGAGCATGATTAATCATAAAACCCCCACTCAAAAGTCGCAAAATCCATGACTACTTCCAAAATACAAGCATTGAGAGGTCAAGCTCATGCAATCATATTACCTAAAAGCAGCCAACACATGTAGAACGCATGCCAGAAACTTGCAACAAGAAGAGTATTTGCCAATAACAATTCCGTAATTTGTAGCTCTTTACAATCACATTAGTGAAGTAATAGAAATTGGGAGAATTGGATGTAGAAAAATTAAGAGCCCTAGCCACCTCGTTTTCATTACCAAAGACCTGAGCCTCCAGATAGGTACCGAGACAAACATTCCCATCTTTATTATCAAGAACACCAATCTTTGAAACAAGGTCACACGTAAGCTGCATTGCAAGTAAGGAAAAACCTTCAAACCCATCCTTGCCACGAGCCCAATGAGTTAAAAAGCATCCTCCCTTCCATTACTGTAGCTGCTACCTTTCTTGCTAGAATCTTAATTGACTTGCCTCAACGAATTTGGATTGCCTTTATTAGGGTTTGGAACCTTACTAATGGGGGGAACAAGGTGTTCCAAAGGCAAACAAGCCCTAGAAATCAAAGGAGTTTCCACCATTGAAGCCTCAATGTCCCTTCCATCCCAATTCCCTCCATCAAGCTCTGCAATCTCATTTCCAATTTCCTCTACATTTCCATAACAAACAAAAGCAGACCCTCTAAAATTGCCAAACCTCTCTAGGGATGCAATCTCAACAACCTCGACAAACTAATTGCACAACTGAAGATCATAAGCAAATATAAAGTTGGTAAGATTGCAAATAAGCATTGTGAAACAATATTTCCTACAAGCTGCATGAAACAACATAGCACCTATCTATAATTTTGGAGGCATTATGAGCTTTGAAAATGTCCTTTTATTAACATACAAGTACATACTCACCTTTCCATATTGGTTAGTAACTTCTTGTCTCGACTGGAAAGACAGCAAGGAGAATGCCACCAAAATAAAGCAAACCATTAAATCAACACTTAGCTACACCAAACATGAAACTAGCAAAAAATGTTTCCCTAATTAATAGATGGCAACATAAAAGGCATATAACCAAAAGCATACATGTAGCATATTAAAAGATGAATACTTGCTTGGTGTAGAAATATTGCTAGTGAAGCTTCTAGCATTGTTCGGAAAACTAACTCCCATGCTATCTATAAATCACAGGAGTCTTGATAAAGCCTTCAGTAATTGTAGAAAAGGCGCTCAATTGGAGCTGTGCAAGTGAAAACCTACATGCATGAGAACAATTGGATGCACAATGAAGAGGCAAGCAAAGGTAAACCCCTTGTAGAGATTGACAAAGAATAGATGCTTTGAGGTCAAGAGAACAAATCATGAAATGTCTATGAGAGAAAAACATTCTAACCGTCACAAAAAAAGTAGGTTAAAGGGGAAAAACTCATGAAATGACATTGGGCAAAACAAACAAACGACCATGCCAAACACACAAAAGGTCCCCCTAACATTTTCCATCTCTGTCAGAATATAATGATTGAAGCTTCATCTTCCATTTTTTGTAGAAACATTTTTAAAATAAGTCGAACAAGCCAGAAATACAAGCATTAAATACATGAATTTGAAATCTCATGAACCAAATTATGAAATAGTTACTGTAGCGGAAACCAACTCTGTGGTTGCATACAATCGGACCTTTATTTTCCAAAAGAAGGTATAAACACCAATACAATATGGTACTTTTAAGTTTGATTTTCCGATTTTTGAAAAACCAGCATGATGCAAATTGGCCAGTCCAGACATACAAGAACTAAATACATGTTAAATTGCTACGCATACAATAAGACTTAACTTGGAACCTCATGGTCCAAAGTTTGAAATGCCAGATATAATTTATTAATTAGTGGTAACCAACTTTGTGGCTGAAACAGAATGCAACCTGTATTTTCCAAGGGAAGGTAGAAACCACAAAAAGGAACATAGTGTTAAAGCTTGATATTTCATTTTTTGTACAACCATCTTTGATGTAAGTTGGGCACTCCGGGGATGCAAGCATTAAAAATACAAGTAAAATCGCAGATAGAGCTGAACTTGGAATCTCATGGACCAAATCATGAAATTTCAATTGGACGTTACTCGTTAGTGCAGACCAAAATCGTGGTCCAGTAGACTGCAACCTATATTTTCAAAGAAAGGGAAGAATCCAGGGAAAAAAATTATATACAAACCTGGATTTCAGGTTGCGAAGTCACATTAGTACATTAGTACATTACATATTATTACAACATTTGTTAAGAACAGTGCTGCATATTGTAGCAGCCAACTCTAATAGAAAGCTCTGATTTTGAGAACTCATCCGGCATATTTTCAATAATTTATATTACACAACCTGCAGGAACATTGCATACGTGACTACACCCATCGTATTTTTCTTGGCATGTTAATCATCTCAGATAAGAATGCATGGCTGCCCCAACAGTCCAACTGCAACAACCACCTTGTCACTGGTGGCACAAGAATGATCCTAAGCATTTTTAACATGCAATAGTGAGATGAAGTTTACAACACATGATGTGCCCATTCTCAAGGAAATAGATCTTTATGTTTGAGTTTGTTTCAAACAAACCATACACTTAAAACTCGAATTGTTTTCTCAGACCAAGTATGAAAAGACATCATGACAAATTTGTTAAAATGAAAAAACAAATTATGCTTTATAATATAAAGAATTAACACAACTAAAATTTAACCACTCACCTTTTAACAATGTTTCCCTTCTCATCAGCAGTACAACACTGATAAAGGCAAGAATTATGAACTACACTGCAATTTTACAATCTTCCAGAGCATAATTTCCTTCCCAATCTCAAATCTTTTGCAATAGAAATCTTTTGGCCCACAAGCATTCTGCACTCGGTGTCCTACAATACCAATGTTTGATCAAAAACACTGAATCAGTGAATACTATGGAATGCCCCAATATATTGTAATTAATGAGTACAACTAGGATATTGATCATGATCAGGTTGCTGCTTCAACAAAACATTAGTGAGATAACAAAAGAAATAGATAAGGTAAGTGATTCTTTCATTGATTTGTTTTTTTTTCTATTTTCAGTTTGCATTTGTATTTTTTTTTCACAAAAAAAAATACATGGGCAGCAGCAGTGAGAATAGTGAACATAAAATGGAAGAACGAAATGTTAAGAGTTTCAGCCTAAGCTGTGGGGGGTTTATCAAGGTGGGGGCTCCATCAGAGAGTGGGAGTGTTGTGGGTGAAGAAGAACAGCCACAAAACCCATTTGAGTGCCCTTCTACCATCTTAAAACCTTAAACAAAGGACTCCTTTATTTCAAAACAAACTCCTCCAATTTGTGACAGCCCGAGACAAATACAAAAATAAAATTTCAAAGGTAAAAGGTTGTTATTGTGTCATATTTGAGAGACAAGCTTAATAGGGAGCTACACCAGAGTATTTTCTCATCTCTTGGGTTTTATAAGACATGGAATTAAGGTGTGTACAGATATAGAAAACAATGAGAAGGTAGAGGTTAATAGATTGCATATGGAGGCGAAAGCAGGGGCTAAGGGTGTGCCAATGCCAATTTGATCTGCACAATCAACTATGCCGCCTATGCCATCCATGGTTGCTAGTGGTGATGGAGATATTCCCACAAAAGTAAAGAGAAGACTAGCACTTGTGAGAATCCGGGGATAGTTGCAAGTATGTTCAATACGCAGGCATGAGATGTGGGAGAGCCTTCCATTGCCAACTTTTTTTATGCACATACCATCCCATTTCTTGTGGCATGTTCTCTTTACTTCAAACAAATGTTAAATGTGTAGTTTTTGTAGCTCCCTCATTCACTCACCGCCCCCCCTCCCCCACCTTTCCCCCCCAATGACAGACTTTGATTATTATTGGCTGCTCTTATTTTCTTAAAGCTATTGACTGCTTGAGGAAGCGCAAAGACGTAGTCTTCCAATTTCACATTTTGAGAGGCCATAGAGGAGGTTGGGGCCTCAAACGTTGTACCAAATGGTCACTAATTATACATGTGTGTGCAAATTAATCAGCATGATGAGAGAGGGTACTTAAAAGCACATCTTTTGGACCCCAAATTGTTTTCATGAGTTGAAAAATACATTGAATGACATAGGGAAAATAGATTGAGTGTAGCAAGTGACGGCAGAAGGTAGAGATATTCAATGTTCCACGGGGTTTCGGGTACGAGGACAGGGGGACGGCAGGGGACCTGTTTCGGGGATGTGGGGACGGGTGGTCTAAATTTGGGGGCGGCAGGGGGACGGTGAGGGGATGGCGGCGGGGTGCTGAAATACATCTAGTACTTGAAAAAATAGTTATAAAAAGATGTATAAGAATTATACATCCTGGAGACAACTAGGAGTCCCCTAGATGTCTTGAGGACACCCCAGCATCCTCGAAGTCCTAGCGGTGTCTTCGAGGCAGCAACACTGGTGGTGGGATGGTGGCGTTGGTGGTGGGCTGGTGGGGGGACATCCCCCCCAAGTCCCCAAGTCTCTGAGACGTCCCCGTCCAAGAAACACGGGGCTTTTTGGGGGGGACGCATCCCCGTGGAACACTGGAGATATTCAAATGTTTATTTGCAACCACCACACCTCACTTGCTTTCTTCAAAGCTTTTTCAAAGAAGAAATTCCTCTACCTATGAAGACTAGTATTGAGTAAAAACTCACAAGTTATTGTCAAGTCAGACCTCTGCCTAATGTTTCATCTCATTTGCTTGTCTTACTGTTTTGTTGTTTTAATCATTTTGAATTGATTTTTATTTAATAACAGTTTCACACCTCCAAGAACCAATGTTTTTCTGAAATTTGAAAATTTAATCATATTTAGCCTTTAGGAAGTCATTTTCAGCTTAGTAACAGATAATTTTATCTAGAAGACTAGAACTATCAATTACAGGCTATGATAAGTGACTATTTGATCACTGATATTGTCTATCTGATGAATTGTATATGCTCATTTACAATTTAACTATCTACATGAACATTGATGTGTAAACAATTGGTTTCTATTGTATGAATTTGTGTTTGATACTGTGAATATATTATATTATTTTGGGTTTGTGTTTTTATGAGTTACAAGTTGTTCTGATCATTTGTCTTCCTGAGTTTTCTCCTGCATGAATAATGTGTATTTGAACCAGCAAGCATCTTTTTTTATTGCAGGAAGCTCCTTGTCCGTCCCCAGTCCCCAGTCAGATTGGGCTGAGCCATATCCCCAAACGGGTAAGGGATGTTTGCTACTACTTCTGGCCTATTTTGGGACGCAAGGGACGCCCCCTTTGGTCCCCTGTCCCAAGGATGGCTGGGGACAGGGATAATGGATTTTGGGGCAGGATGTGTCCCCTACATAACATTTTCTAGTATTATTCTATTTCTGATTGAAATTTAACTAGGAGCCTATATTTCATAGACTATAACCTCTTACAATAATATTTTGTGTTCAAGCTCTCTAATTTCTTAATTTATTAATGCTTCCCTTCTTAGCAATTCCAAATGTCGGCCTAATTTTAATTAGGTTTATATCCTTTATAGGGATTCAAATTATCCACCCAATTTTCAATTTATTTTGTATCTGACCCCGTACATATCGATTTGGCAGATGAACAATGCTTCTTTAAGATTCAAGAAGGGAGGATGAAGGGATGGGGGCTGAATTTTGGGGATGGCAAATAAATTTTCCGTATTTTTGGGACAGCTGCTCAGCTATTAAAAAACTATACAACATTAATTTTGAATTTTTAAATTAATTGAAAAAAATACCATAGTAACAGGGAGCCTCATCTCCTGCACCTTGGGATGTATCTCAAATACATATGTAACCCAAGTATGTGGTTGCATCACAAGTACACTAGAGATGGAGAAAGAGACAACACCTGTTGCCAAAGATACACGTTTGCATCTCCAAACATGTATGAGGGATGTCTCTTGCATCTCCTACAAAATAAATGTTATATGTTGTGTTACACAAGGACGTGTCCACACCCCTAAAACCCGTCCCCATCCCCTAAGGCGCTTCGAGTATGGCGGAACATTAGTGGGTGTCTCCCTATCGTCCCCCCCTAGCTGCAATTTTTTTGAAACAACAAGATGTGTATCCCCAATTTCAAGTACGGCTAGAAAATGGAAGGGGACACTTGGCCATCCCCCAACCGTCCCAAGGGCAACCAGGCATCCCCAATGACATCAAAAGGCAAGCAAACCATTTTATTAAAAATTATTAAATTTTTTGACATTCTATTGGAATGTAGAAGGGCGTGGGGGTCCCACAATGTTACATCCCTCACATTGAGACTGTAAGTTTGGTTATGTATTTCAAATGTAATGTCAGTTGCAAATAACTGCTTTCAAGTGATTATGACGTTGAGAATGCAATAGTCGTTCTTTTATCGTAACTGAAATGTTAACGAACTCTTTATTTTGCAAGTGAAATTATTGTTCGTGTGAAATTGAAAGAGATCATGATATTTAATTCAAATCCATATTATTTAGCCATTGAGAACGATCTAACCCTAATCCTTGTTAGTGGATGCAGGATCGTTGACGCCAGGAGAGAAAGGGAAATATCGTCAGGGAGAGGATGTGGTTAATTATGGATCAATTTTATCATCAGTCTAGAGTCAGTGTAAGATAGTTGTGTCGACTTCACCACCTTGGTCATAGGTAAATTAATATAATAATTGATTAAGAAAGTCAATTAAAATATAAATCATTAATCACCTATTAAGGAGATTTCAAATGGTGATTAAATAGTTAATTAAAATAACAAATATAATTTAAAATATTCATTAATAATATCCTCTTGAGGATTGAGCGACCAATGTATATATATATATATAATTGCAGGAAGATATTAAATATTAAATTAATAATAAAAGATGTAAAATTAATTGCCACCGTTTTTAATTTGAAAACCTTGGTAAAGCTTAACTTTGAAATTAAATGGATTTAATTTGGAAGTCTGGTGCCTGGAGGAAACTGCCGCCCGCTTGCCACTCTTGCAAGTTTGAAACGTCCAAGATTTGGAAGTCGAAGAGATTTTGGAAGCTGGGAGTGGAGCCGTTTAGTTTGGTGGGGGGGGTGCTTACACGCACATACTTCATTCTTTTTCCGATTTCATCTTGGCTATGGTTCTTCATTGAGTTCTTGATTTCATTTTCCTGAAAAAAGGCCACTCTTCTGATTTCGGATCTTGGCACTTTCTCGTATCTACAAATACTGAGTGTCGCATTCATATAATCTTTTATATTCGTCCACCAATTTCTTCATTCGAAATACTTCTGAGGATGATTCATTTTTGCCCTATGTAAGGCGGTGTCTGCTAGACTCATTCTGCAGAGGGACGAGTTGGGACCCTTCGAGTTGATGTCTTCTTACTCAGGCATGTAGCGCTTCAAGTCCTATGTGTTATTGTTTTATTGAATCCTCCTTTTGATCTATCGGCTTCTTGGATCATGTTTTATATTATGGGTCAGTTGTTGGATGAATTCATATTGTGGAATTCCTTAGCCAGAACAGTGTATAAACGTCTTCCCTAGCTTTCAATGCAGAACATAAGTTTACAAGCTTTGTAGAAGGGAAATTCTTGGCTGAGACTCATAATCTTTGTTTTAGCCTCTGTAACCTGGTAAAGGGGGAACTTCACCCAAAAGAAGCTTATGCTGTAGGTTTCAGGCATCTCTTGCTCATCGTCTTTCAGTCTATGAGTATGTCTGGAACTAAAGTCACTTGTAGAGAGAAATAGGGTGCATGTTAAGTCCTAATGAATCTCAAGAATTGATTCTTTCCTTTATCCCGAACTTATCTGATGGAAGATTTTATTCCCTGAAATATATCTTCGGTACTTGTTGCCCTGTTTGGAATTCCTCATCAGTCATCATTCTGACTTGAAATTGAGTCCGTGATTGCATTTTCTCACAGGGGCCTAATTAGCTAATGAGCTTGTCATAATATTCTTCCTTTTGTTTGAACTTCTGATTCAAAAACTGTGTTTCTCCTTTACTCTTGAGACCATTATCCAGATGTAACTTTCATTATGGACAAGTCTTTTTCCTTGTATTTAGAGTTAAGTTAACCGGAAGGCTTTAAGGAAGTGATTAGTCAATGAGCCAGGATTCTCGTAATATGCACAATATAAAGTGTTGAACCTTGTTTCTAGAAGAAAAGATTATTAATCAAGTTATGGTAATATGGATAATTCCATTCCAGCCGTGGTCATCACATGATTTACTTTGCTTAAGGTCTAGGGATAACTCCCTCTTAGCATACTTCAATTTGCCGCTATCCTTGTTTGTGAAGCAGATTGCTACTTAAGAGGTGGAAAGATATGAGTTTAATCTCTTTTTAAAAGGGTTTAAGAAAACGGTTTAATTAATGAAAGATCTTTAAACAGGTTGTTGTGATGTCAAATCCAATGGTTAAGATTAAACCATGAACCAGGAAATGAAAGATAACCAAACCTGATGTGAAAAATTATAAACTTGATCTGAGTATTGTCATGTCGAGCAAGGGTGAGAGTGCTGACGGCACAGGAGTGCCAGAAATATTAAATCCTTGGCCAAGGTATGATGCCAGTTAGGCATAGGTCAGCTATCATGAACCGGATATACTTATGGTCAGAATGATCCTTCTGGTTAGGGGGTACCTATAGAGGAGGGATCGACCAGCGGTATAGGTTCATTGACACCAGGCTCAGAAAGGCATGATGATAATTTGATCCATGTTGATTACCCTCGTGAAGGGCTGGGTTCTTCAGTTGAAGAAACTCAGGGGACCAGTTGGTCTTGGTTGGGCGGTAAAGCCCTTGATGATATTTCTCTTTCCTCAAGTAATGAAGATCAACATTTCAGCTTAAATGATGATTGCATAATGGGTTACTTCCTTCTGCTAATTCAGGTACAAATAAATGTTCATTTGAGTACTTTATTGCTTCATTTACTGTTGTGTAATAAATGTAATGCTCAAAGCTAGTTTGAATGGAAAAGATAGACAGTTAATTTCTTTACTTCATTATGTATGAAAGTTTATGATGCCCTAGCGGTTACTTTTCAGGTCGTTATTTTTGCTTGATGAAACCCTAGTTTGATAGTTATTTAGTTATGTTCTTTCGTGAAACGGTTGGTGAACAGTTAGGTGTTACAATTCAGCTGAAACTGAAAACTTAGAGGTTAGTTGGAGATTATATTGATTCAATTGAAAATGTTTTGGAAACCCTAGAATTTAAACAAGTAGTTGAACTTCAGCTGAAAGTTAGCTGACAGTTGAATTTTCAAACTGTAGACCGGTTAGGTTGTTACACACAAACCCTCCCATGCCGCTTATACACCCTAAACTTTGCAAACAAAAAACATATCTCATTTGCATTTTATTGATGCACTTGTGAATGACTACTATGACTGGCCCCTAGCAACATTATTTTGCTAGATCAAGGTTGTCGTTACAAGGACTACAGTAGGGGGTTGAGGGGTGAGACTTGAGTTCAAGCTTAACGATAAGAATATAAATCAATGTCAAGATATGCAATTTCATCTTCTTTTTTTAGTTTTTTAGCTTGTTAGAGAGAATTTGTAAATTTGTAACTAGTTTTTATTTTAAACTCTTCAAAAATGTTTTGGTTTCAATTTGTAATCCAAACACAAGTTCTATTGAAACTCCACAAGACCGTTTTGCATGCCTTCCACCCTCTCTTCAAAAACTTCCAAAAGGCCCTTTCAACCCCAAAAAACCATTGCTTCAATTTGCCACCAATTTAACCATCAATAAGGGTAAAAATAAAACGGGCAGCATGCATTGGCTATATCATATTTGCAAAACTGATTACCATGGGAGCTATACTACGGTTAGAAACCATCTATTGGGTGAGAGTGGATATGGGGTTAGAGTTTGTGAAAATATAACATTGGAGCAGCAGGTTGAATGGCAAAGTTGGTTGGAGTAAGTGAGGAACAAATTACTGGTAACAAGCTATCTCTAGTAACATATCACATTAAATAGTTTGCCATTTGCATGAATAAAGCATGCAATGACAACATGAACTACATCACAACCCTACACCTCAACTATGTTTCCAATGGAATTTGGCTTGCTACAAATGTGTGCTCTATTATGATAAGATCCAATATTATGCGCCTCCTAGAAAACATCTCTAGAGGTCACACCCATCTCTAATTTTTGGGTCTCTTGTTTCCCTTCAATTCTACCTTAAGTTGCCAATGATATTGAAGTGTGAGCCTAAATGAGGTACTTTACCTTCAACACTTTCTTGTACCCTTATAACTTTGATTGTGTTCGTTAATCCTCAAGACAAGGCTCAACCCCTATTTGCTTAATGTGAAAAAATGGGCCATCAAACTCATATCAATGACTTTGGACTCATGTAAGTGACTTCTAAGCTCTTTCAACAAAGCTTGCATAAAATACTAGTAGTCTAACAATTTCTCTTAACCCCCCAAATCATATCACAATACTTCCATACTAAACAAAGGTTGTTCTTTTCCTCCAAAAATTTGACCAAGGACACGTCCCCATACCTCAAACCCCTATCCCCATCCCCATCCCCTGAGGCATTTCGAGTATGGTGGGATGTTAGGGGACATCCCCTGATCCCCCATGATCTAGCAATTTTAGGAAACATCCCGAAATGTGTACTCGAATTCGAGGATGTCCAGAAACACAAAGGGAATGCCTAGCCATCCCCAGAACAACCTGGGACACCTCAGACATCCCTCGACAATCCCGAGGATAGCTAGGCGTCCCCCACGGAAAAGTAAAAGCTTGCATTGATTTAGGAGTTTTTTATTACTTTGTTTTGGGTTATAAATAGGCGAGTGGGTCCCACAAACCCTCCCATGCCCCTTATACACCCTAAAATCACATTTTAAATACAAAACAAATCAACAATTGACTATTGCAGCACTACTAGGGACCTCCATTGGTGCAACACCATTGTTGCTCACTATTCAATGCTTCCAGTTACAAGGAAGCGGTGTTGAGGGGTGGGGACACCTCCCCTTGTGACACAATTACAAACTAAATTCCTCAACTTTAAGCCTCAATAACAGTTGAAAACTTGAAGCCTAGCTATCTGATTTGAAGTTTAATAGTGAGGAAATTTCAAAGAGTATACAGCAATGTTAAGGTATGTTATTTTGCCTTCTTTTTTTTTAGCTTGTTAGAGAGGGTTTGTAAATTGTAACTAGGTTTGATTTTAAACTTTTAAAAAATGTTTCGGTTTCAGTTATTCCACAAAATGAGCACCAGCAAAAATTTTAGTGATAACAATGTGAATGAGGGTAATGAAGAAAATGAAGCAAACAAAATAGACCAACCTTCTCATTCGAAAAATCCAAACACAGGTTCTATTGGAACTCCATAAGACTGTTCTACATGCCCTTCACCCTCTCTTCAAAAATTTCCAAAAGACACTTTCAACCCCAAAAATCCATTTCTTCAATTTGCCACCAATTTAACCATCAATAAGGGTAAAAATACAGGGGGCAGCAGGCATTGGCTATGTCACATTGCAATCTATTGATTAGTATGACTATTCAAATGTATCAGTTGGAGAGAGTTGTGACAGAGGGAAGAGAAAGGCCACTTCTTCTGCAAGTGAAAAAAATACAATGGTGGGCTAATGAATTTGCAAAAATGTGAGCAAGTTGATGATTTAGTGGCCATATTTTTTATGCCCATGCTATTCCATATCATTTGGCAAGGCCTCTTTATTTCAAAGCTATGTCGAGAGATGCAATGGCAGTTGGGCCCTCTCATCCTCCCCCTGGAGAACACAGATTGTGTACCTTCCTCCTTGACAAACAATATTCAAAAGCGAACACGTTGATAGAGGAGATGAGACCAAACATGGATTAGGATTGGCTGTTCCATTGTCAAGGATGGGTCAATTGTTATTCGACATCAACCACTCATATATATAATTGTTGCATGCCCTACTCGTTTATACTTTCTTAGAGCTATTGATTATTTTTGGGAAACGTAAGGATGTTGATTACCAATTTGCCATTTTGAAGGAAGCCACAAAGGAGGTTGGATCTTCTAATGTCATACAAGTTGTGACAAACTCAACTCGTGTTTGCAAGTTAGCTAGTTTGATGGTTAAGAGCACGTGCAAACATATTTTTTGGAATCCATGTTGTGTACATGCTTTGATAATGCTTTGAAAGACATGGTTAGCTGGTTTGATGGTTGAGAGAGTGCAAAATAGATTTGGTGAAGGTAGCAATGACCAAAGCTAGAGAAATACAAACATTTGTCTGTAACCATAACACTTCACTTGCACTATTATGGTCTTATTCAAAGAAAGAATTCCTCAAACCAATTGAGACTAGATGTGCTAGCTATTTTATTTTGAAGGAGAGGACGTTGGACGTGCAAGATGCTCTACAATCCATAGTGGTTTGTTGAGAGTAGAAAAAGTGGGCTCAATCAAAGATAGGAGAAGGGAAGGTGGTGAGAGAAAGGGTACTTAATGACACTCGGTGGTCCAATATCAGGTAAGAAAAATTATTTAGTAATTTAAATTAATACTTTTGAGTTTGTACTTCATTTTACTTTTTTATTTTCAAATTTTAATTTACATTATTAATAGTTTTAATGTCACAAGTCTTAATTTATTTATTTTTAAATGTTGCTTGCAAATATATTTGTTCTATCATATCGCTTGTTCTAGGAGTAATCAGGTATGCGAGTATAGACTCCTAGTCTTGGAGAGATTTATGAGACTTTTGATAGCAAAGCTTGATCAAATGAAGCAAGCAATTTGTGACAAGGATCCTGGATTGCAATTCTATGAGGACCATATTAGGATTATTGTCACAAAGAGATGGAACACAATGAACATCCCTCTTCTTATGGCTACATATGCTCTTTAATCCGAAGTGGTATGCACCTAGACCTAGCCAAATGCTTCCTTTTGAGGATGGTGAGGTAATGGAGGGGCTTATGGCAGCCCTCTGTAAAATGTATAGAACCAAGAAGTCAACCGTACTTCGAGAGCAATGGCTTCAATTTTTCAATTTTCAAGATCCTACATTCAACAAACCAAAGGCTAGGATGGATAGGGGCCACTATTGTGAAAAAAAACCTCACTGGATGGTGGAAAATTCATGGGAAAGACACACCAAAGTTGAAACAACTTACTATTCACTTACTCTCACATATTGCTAGTTCCTCTACTAAAGAAAGGAATTGGTCCACCTATGGCTTCATCCACTCCATTAAGAGAAACAAGCTTACCTTGAAACGAGCAAAAAAACTAGTTGCAATTCATAATGCCTTCGAGACTTTAAGATCGGATAAGTATCAACAAACTCCAACAGCACGTTGGGATATTGGTCTTGACGATGTAGGTAGATTGACGAGGAGGAGGTGCAACCAAGAATGGTTAGGCTTCAATTGGATATTCCACTTCAAGCAAAGAGTGATAGTGACACAAATAGTTCTTTTGATATTGATACTATTGAATTGATTTTATTACTGTTTATACTATTGTTATACTACTGTTATATTGTTGTCGTACTACTTTATTGAAGTATACTGCTCTTATACTACTATTGTCATGATTAATTTACATATTGATATTGTTATTATCATTTATTGACATATCTCTCTCTCTCTATATATATATAATATATTTTGAAAAATTCATATATCGTCGTCCCCAAAAAAATGGCCCTCAAACTATCATCCCCTTGTCCCCGTCCTCGAAACGCCATGGAACACAAGTTAAAAGTCTTAAATAAAAAGAAAGGGCAACTAAAAGACAATCAGAAACCTAAAAACATCAAAACTTTCTTTCATGCCAAACAATGGATAGTGGAATGTGAAAAATAATCATAGCTAGAGTGTGAAGGACATAAAGAAAAAGAATTCCAAATTTTGAAGGTTTGAAGTCAATTTTAGTGTGAAACTATCAATGCACCAATTACAAGGACTTTACTTTTTTAAGTTGCACGGTCATTGTATATTTATAAAAGAATTCTACATTTAAATACATTTTTATTTTTATTTTTATCTCCATCATGTCTCCATATTTCAAGAAAAAGAGACAAGTACGCATCCCCATCTCTTGGTAAACATGAAAAATACCTAAATTCCATAAACAAACCAAAAGGAGTGAAAATTTTAAGAGATGCCAAAAAAGATATGTTGCACATGTATAGCATAGAGGTACATTGAGCAACAAACTCAGAATTGGAGACATCATCCAATTTATGTGTTAGAAGTAGAACTATTCCTCTTCCTAATCTTCTCTTTTGGTGTACTCAAAACAACAATGAGTATCACTTTTTCAAAAATAGGAGGGTGGGGGGAGCAACGGTTGACTTTAGGGTTTTATTTATTTTAATGTGTTTTTGTTTTGGTTTTAAGCATGTTTATTGTGGGCAATGCCATGAGGCCCTTGTGATAGCCAAAAGACATCAAGATGTGCAAGGCTCCCGAAATGACCAAAAAAGAGGGGCATGAATATTGAAAAGAGAAACATCTGCATGAATATTGGAAAGATTGACATTTTGCAAAATGTGAGATCCATAGGAGTGCTAGAAATGATTAAGAGATCAACATGATTATTGCAAATATCAACACTTTGCAAAATGCAAGATGCATAGAACAAAACTTGTTTAAACCAAGTATGAATCATAATCGCAAACATTGTATGTTGATACTTGTGTGGCTACTGATAGAGTTTTGTCCACTACACATTTGACTCCATGCATGGTGCATTGTCTTGATTTAACATTGAAGAATAGCAAAAATCTTTAATGGGTTAAATACTTACTCAAGATTGTCTACACCATCACAAAATTCATTTACAATTGCACCGAGGTGTTGAGTACAATGAATTGCTTTACAAATGGCAAGGAGCTTCTTCAACCAAGGGTGATGAGATTTGCTACCCACTACCTTGTATTGCAAACTCTTTGTGCACAAAAGAACTTAAAACAAATGAATGTTCATTTCAACTTAGCATGTTGAGTCAAGCTTTTCCAATCACTTGAATGTCAAAGAGCATCATAGAGAATATTTTTTGTAAGAGTATTTGGTCAAATACATAGCAAATTCTATAGTTTTCAAAGCCTTTAATTAGTTTATTGAGACCATAGTTGAAAATTCAGTGAGTACTTGTTAAAAATTCTCGTTGGTGAGTTGAATGTCAAAGAGCATCATAGAGAATGTTTTTTGTAAGGGTATTTAGTCAGATGCATATCAAATTCTACAGTTTTCAAAGCCTTTAGTTAGATTATTGAGACCAAAGTTGAAAAATTCAGCGAGTACTTGACAAAAATTCTTATTGGTGAGTAATCATGGAAAAATCACGAGTTTTGGGCAAAAATCACATAACTAATTTGTCCAGAAATTGGAAAAAATCCCGACTCCCACTTAAAAACTAGTTTGGCATTCAATATAAAAGGAGGCAAAGATTTTCCAATTATTGTGAATGGAGTTAGGGCATAATTCAAAGACTTTTCTATTTTGGCAAACAGATTTATGGTATGATTTGAGTAGCGAGTTCCACCAATTAACAAAGCATTAAGCCTGCAGAGTAAATAGCAAATTTAAATATAATCAAAACAATCCTTCATTTTGATATAAAATACTGCTACAGTTTAGTTTTTTCAGCACTACAAGATGATTTTTATCTTTTTGATAGGAACCATTCTGCTTCTGATTCCACGATGTTTGTACTATTATGTATATACTTATGCTTCCCACTTGATTATACAATTCTCACTACCCTACCTGCTTATCATTTGTCCCAACCTAACCTTGATAATCTAAACAACCACCTTGGTATTATTGTTGACAATTGAAATGTTAAAATTCTTTTGAATAGTTAGGATCAGAATTCAAAGAAAACAAATCTCTTTAGGTTGATATCAAGCCAATAGAGTTTTGTTGGAGTTTAGTCTAGCTTTCTATATTTACTTTTGGAAAGTACTTTTATAAGGTTCAGATATGTTAAAAAAATAAGATAGAAGCCTTACTTAGTATTTATGATATTGCCTACTATTTCCCACTAAATTATGTGTTTGGATTTATATACATGGAAAGCATTAATACGAGCCTAAGGAAGCACATCTCTTAACCATTCCATGTTAATGTCCTTGACATCAAACATAAAAGCATACCAAATAACATGTCTCTATTTTAATGACATCAATTAAAAATATACGTCTATTCAAGGTTGCCTACCTGCAATTTGCCTCAACAACTTGATGAAATCTAGCAAATCGTTGATGGTGAACCACGTTCCAACAGCCAGCACTCAATTTTGTGCTACAAATCAACCAAAAAACCCAATTAAATAGCGATTTTGTGCAGTTACGGTTTCGCGATGGGTTGGTTAGGCAATTTTTACGAGATTTAAACCCCTTACAAATTGTTGAAAATCATGGCTGATTAAATCGGGATTTTTTGGCGAAAATTTCATTTTGACCGAACATTTTTTAAAAATCCGGATTTTTGCAATTTTTTGAGGATTTATGCTTCTCTGTAACAAACAATGTAAAAAATTGTATGGCTGCTAAGTTATTGGTTGAGGAGCGGTATTCACACATTTTTTGAGCACCTTGTGTTGTCCACTCCCTCAACCTAATGCTACAAAACATTGGCAACAAAATTTATTGGATCAAACAAGTGTATGTTGAGGCCAAAGACATCCAAATGTTCATCACCAACCACCAAATGTCACACGGCATATTTAGAACATTCTCGAAATTGGAGGTGTTGAAGGTAAGTTAAATAATAAACATGTTCCATTTTAGTAATATTTTTATTTTAATTTAATTTTAATTTTTAATTTTTGTAAATTTAAATTTTATTTTATTTTGATTTTCAAACAAGTTGCTAGACCCGTTTTACCTCCAACACAATTGTGTTTAGATGACTTGTGAAGGTTCGTAAGGCACTCTCTAACATGATCATCACCCCTAATTGGTCCATATGGAGGCAATTTAGCACTACAAGGGCAACAAAGGTTAAACAAATGATCCTAGATGACATTTGGTGGGATCATGTTGAGTATCTCTTCAATTTCACTAAGCCCATATTGAGCATGATCAACAATACTAACATGGATAGACCTTGTTTGGGTGAAGTGTATAATGGCATCGACTCAATGATTGAGAAGATGAAAGCCATATTCAATGCAAAAGAGCACGATCCCGAAGAAAATTTCTTGAAAGAACTAAACAAAATTAGTGTAGAGAGATAAAACAAAATGACCACTCTGTTGCATATTATTGCTTTTGCATTGAGTCCCAAATACTATAATGCTCAACTCCTTTCTATGACAAGAGTTGCCCCATATAGAGATGCTGAAACGGCTCAAGGGTACAAGGCAGCACTTCACAGACTCTTCACTGATTGTGACTGGTGTGATGCAGTGAGTGCTGAGTTCATGGGTTTTGCATGCTCCAGTGAATGTGGTCTTGATGCTCTCCGTGACAAGTACATGGTCGATGCTCATAGTTGGTGGTACTTCCATGGCCAAGCATACACGTACCTACAACCTCTTGCAATAAAATTTTTATCCCAAGTAAGTTTTATAGTCAAAATATTTTTATCTAATTTGGTCTTAATAGGTTGCTAGTTCATCTTCATCTGAGAGGAATTGGAGCACATACTCCTTCATCCACTCAATAAAACACAATAGACTACATTCAAAAAAAGCAAAAGACTTGGTGCATGTGCATTCAAACTTGTGGCTCCTTAGACACAAAGAAAGTGCCTACAAAGAAGGCAACACAAGGAGGTGGGATGTCGAACCAAAGCATCTTGACTTGGATGCTTCCACTAACCACTTTGCTGCACTTGATGTTGACGATGATTATGAGCCAACTAGTGAGCATGAGAGTGCCAATGGCACTATTTGTGTTTCTTCTAATTTACCACTACATACATCATCTAGTATGGATGATGGTGATGATATTTCTGATTACCCATATGATATTTGATCAAGGATCAATGATGGCTGATTGTTGACACTTGACATTATTATTTTTGAACTTTAAACTAATTCTATATCATGACATTCGAGTTTCACTAATATTTGACTATGAAATTGGTGGTGTATTTTGCTATGTTATTTGACTATTAATATAGTGGTGTATTTTGAACTTCATTACTGCTGCAAATATGTATATATTTCTGATTTTTATATGTTTTTGTATCAACAAACCAAACCCCAAAAAAAATTTGCCTGAACCCACGAATCGAACCCTTGAACCCGAACCCAAACCAGTAACTTAGCCTATAAGTTAACCTCAAGTTTGCTCACCTTGTATCTTTTAATACAGCCTTTTCTATGGGACTGCATTCCTCACACAGAATCAAAATACTCTATCTAATGCATGAAAATTATATAAAACTGAAAACTCTTCAAAAAAAATTGATGCTTTTCAATTACACATCTGAAATCTAATTGTGTAAAATAACACATTCTGAAATAATGTCATATACATATTCAAAAAGTGTACTTTATTGTTTTTTTTTCTTATTTTACATTAACATATAAGCAAGAGATTGACAAAAAGTTGAAGAAGAGACCATAACATTTTGTGCATACCCCGTCAAAAGATGTATATGCTGCACTTCCACCTGAAAGTTCACCCCGTAGATAATGTCCATACCTGTTTACATGGCAGCAAGTTCCATTAAGAGGTCATATAAACCACAATATCATCTCCAGCTTCTTACCTTAACTACTTTCTAGTAATGATATGGAAAAAACAGTCAATTGTCAGTGGAACTTAACTGTGAAAAAGAAAAAAGTATACCAGTGCAGTGTAAAATCGTGATGATTTCAAGACTAGAGATGCCTCAGTCAAAAGATATACCAAGGGCCTCCCCTTCTGAGGGCGGATATCATGGGGGCAATCAGGTGCCATTTTAAAGCTAGTTCCAAGAGGTGGAGAACATCTTTATGAGGGTAAGACACAGTAACTTCATTTTATGATCATAATGGTTCCAAAACAATAGATGCCTTGGTGAAAACAGAGAGTACAAAGGGAGCTTCCTCCCCTGGATGGATTGTGGTTGGCACTATTGTGTAGCCCTTTGGATCTGGTTCCAGATCGCACTCCCAAGCTATTTCACGTGAATTTACATAATCTGTTGAACCAACTACATCATTCAGATAGATGTTATAGGCCCGTTTTCCACGTGTCTTGAGGATACGCATACCAATATGGAACATTGAAGTGTCGTGACTAGATTGATAATTCCCAAAACCGGCCTTTTTTCTGGATGAAAAGTTCACACCCTGCATAGACTCCAACAACAAAGTATGAGTTGGCATTTTACATG